>JAJAGP010004164.1:0-55411 GCA_025084515.1 Ancistrus triradiatus | reverse complement strand
TTCCCTAATCTAATTGCTACTTCTTTTTTTTAGTTAACAATACCAATTATGACATAATTTTCAAACTATTTAAAAGAATAAAATTTTATTACTCTTTATTTTTCCCTTTATTTTTTTTAACCAAGCGACAGAATATGAGCAACGATTTAACAGAAAGAAATATGTTAGACCAGAGGTTAAAATACTGGACTTTGGTTCAGGGGATCCTTAACCCACAATTGTATATTGGAAGATTATATCATTTATAAGTCGCTCTGGATAAGGGCGTCTCCTGAATGGACGGGTAGTTTAGCTCTTTATGATTGTGCTTTTACCCTGGTGGCAGTGACAGTGTGAGCAGAGTTACCCTGTAAACACTGAACCCCTGCAGAGAATCAGCACTCTGACTCACATCGAGCACTAATTTAGAGCTGCCAACCCACATAATGGTATGTTTAAGCCAAACGGGTGTAAGCCAGCATGCCTGAAAGAAACATGAGGAGACACGCCGACCTCGGTACAGATCCTGACGAGAGAAACTGAGGTGAAGGTGCAACCTGTTTAGCTACAGTAAGCCCATTACACAATCCATCATCAAGTCAAAATCCTGTTCAAAAAATGGTTCTCCTCTGTTAACGTGAACCCCAAAGAGGACATGGAAGAGAAGTTAAACTCGTTAAATACACTACACCAATGTACAGTACAAGTGACCACAGACCCAGCACCCCAACGCCAGGAGCACCAAGAGGTGGAACACATGGCCACTTTATTTGGTACACCTGTTCAACTGCCAATTAACGCACACATCTAATCAGCCAATCACATGGCAGCAAATCAATGCATTTAGACATGTAGACATGATCAAGAAGAGCTGTTGAATCAAACCGAGCATCAGAATAGGGAAGAAAGGTGATTTAAGTGACTTTGAACGTGGCCAGAGTGACTTACCTATACAGTCTTACATGGATTGTAAGTCAGTTGCAGGTTAAGGTTCTTGCCCAAGGACCCAGCAGTGGCAGCTTAATAGAGGGGGAATTTGAACCCTGGATCTTCAGGTCCACAGTCCAGTACCTTAAACTCGTTCTTACAGAGCTGGGAAAATATTTTGGATACAGTCCCCTAAAAAGGCCACTGCCCATAAGAGGTGGGTTTGAGGGGGAGGGTTAGAAGGGTTCAAAATAAACCCAGCGGAATTACTAATGATGAAACTGATCCTTATGTAACAGGATAAATCCAAAGCTATTCATTCTCAACTATTGATTATTTAATGATGTAAATCCAGAGCAAACAAGCCACTGAAGCCATCAGTAGTATTGAGTAAGCTAATGCTCTTACTAGTGAAGTGATAAATCGATCACTAATCAATCAACGGATCATTCAAGTGTTATCTATACCACTGAAGGTCCAACCTAGTGGGATATTAAATGTGTTTCTGATATCTTTATTTTCTCTCAAAGTCACATTCCAGTGTTTTGTTGCACTTAACGTAGTCTGCCCACTTTGTTCGGTGTATTAGCTAACCACCAGGCCTAGCATGAAGTTAAAAAGGGCGTGACGGAGAGAGAGCAGACTGAATTGGGAAACACTGGTTCAATACAAGCAGCTCACCTTTGCTCTGGATCTCAGCTCTCTGTGTAACACTGGAGTGAGAGGCTCAACGCAATAAACGAGAAAAGCTACTTAAAATATCAAATACTAAGACTACAACCAGGAAACAGTATAAGAATGGAAAACAGAGTTATTTCTGTATCAGCTCTTTAAAGTCTGGGCAGCGTTACACAAACAGGACATGACACATCAGCACTGGGATGAGTTTCCAAAGTGAAACAGCCAAACAGATATAAACTACAACAAACTGGATGATAAAAATAAACATTAAACTCATATGACACTCATATTACACACCAGTCAGAACCCAGGCAGGCGAGACTAAGCCCAGCCCTGACACTCCAGGCTCTAACGACACAAAGTCTATTCTTAACAGCTCAGTAAAGTCAAACAAAGACTGAATGAATTGGGGATATTCCAATCTGGCAACCCTGGAAATCCAGAGTCCGTTTTCCCCATTACCTGTGCGTGTGACTCACCTGTAAGTTCGTCCGTCACAGCAATGCTCCTACTGATTAGTGTTAGAAATCTTCAGAGTACACGTGTAGAAATAACGCATGACTACAGGGGGCGTGTCATCTCTCACACCAATCACCAGTCAGTTCATGTAGGACTTTCACTTCTATAAGAAAACTATACAGCTTTCCTATACAAGACTACATTACTGAGGAAAACTGGACCATTATGCCAAATGCCAAGAAGTTGTTGGGGTCGAATAACTTTGTGTATGAATGGAATTATGATATATGAAAATAATTACAATATTAGAGCAAAATGATTTATTGGATTAAACTGTACAACTGAAAGGAGACTCTAGTTGTTCATGGTAGACACTACTTGCACACTCGTAGGTTGCCAAACCTGGCGTCCCAGCTGGTCCTATAAATGCCTAATTGGCGATAAATCTGGCAACCAGGCAGGCCATGGGTGTGTTGCAATCTGACAGAGCCCTGCCATGAGAGGCAACACATGTGGCCGCAGGATGTCCTCCACATATCGCTGATCTGTTAGTGTCCCTCGTATCACTACTAGGGGTGACCGATTGTCGTATGCGATGGCTCCCCAGAACATCACACCAGCAGTTGGGGCAGTGTGTCGCTCCACAGCAAAGGCAGTCCAAACGACCTTCCTGTTTCTCTCAGTTCAAAGATGTGCCCCCTCTCAGTCTGTCAACAGTCCAAAATCTCTTAGAAGCATGTCTAGCAGTTAACTATCTCTTACCAATTGGTACACTACTCAAAAGTAGCCTCTGAGAGCCTTTTTATAGGGCAGCACTATAGGGAAGCAATTCTATGCCCTCTTGTGGCAAGGCCCAGTGTCTAATCAAACCACACCTGTAATCATTTATAGATATTCATGCCAAGTTTTGCAGAAATCCAACATTTCTATCTGGGTGCTTTTTTTTAAATCAATGAGTTAAATACAAAAAGATGTTCAGTCACAACATAAAAACCACCTGCTGCATCGATCCAGCGATGTTTAGGTCGATATTTAGGACCTGGGGTTTACAAGCAGAACATTTCCCAGAGCATCACACTTCCTCAGAGCATCACACAGGCTTGTGTTCTTCCAGCAGTCCAAGGTTCAGATATGACACTCATGAGACCATTGCGGACACGTCAAGATGTCATCCTCAATCAAAGAACCTGTTTTCAAATATGGCATTTTGAGCTAAAAAATAACAAAAGGGGACTAGGAAATCAAACTTAAAATATAATTTTAGATTCCTCTTAACATACCAGGACTCTCTTCACACTTGTTTCCTCTCAGCTCATTATCTTTACACAATATTCTCTGTATTAGTCTTCTTTCAGCCTTTAGGGAGTTGTTTCTTATAACTTCTTCGCCGTTGTCTCATCTTTCTAGTCTTATATTTTCAGTTTGACTTTTCAGTGTATCCTTCCGACATCATTCATATTCTTTCCTTTTTCATTTAGAAACAGAGTGGACAAACAACTCTCCATCTACCATAACGACCACACCTTTGTAAATGCACCTCAAAAGTCCGATTGAGTCCGATTTATTCATATTTACAATGGTGCATTGTTTCAAAGCAGCTTTACAAAAATCTAGCTCTACCTCAGAAAACCTTGGGTGACAGTGGCAAGGAAAAACTCCCTAAATTCCTACAAGGGAGAAACCTTGGGAGGACCAAGACAAGTGCAAGATGCCATTGTCTGGCCTTATACGTTTTAACATGCAGGTGATGGTAATTGGGGCTGATTAGTCTAAAGATTTTGAAAAACTGAATTTCCAGATCACATGCAGTGCACCCTGGCCGCCCTCTGCTGGTCTGAGGAGGCAATTGAGCGCTGGATTGAACTGTGTGCCTCTACCGCCCTCTGCTGGTCAGAGGTGGCGCTGCTGAGTTGTCTCAAGTTGTCCCTCTTACTGATCGAACAGTATCAAAGCTAAAAAATATTGAAAGATTTCAACACGACTCTTTCAGGTGCTTCAGACAGTTCAGTTTAATTCAAAGAAATTAATGTTCAGTTACAAAAACAGATTTCATCATTACGACCGTAATAATTTACTTGCTATCGTTTGTAGGTAGAGAATTCTTTGGCAATGGAGAGACTCTGCAAATACTCAGGAAGTGCTACATTAGGACTGCATTGATCAGCCAGACACCGAAACACTGAGTGCTTAAAAAAATGGCCATTCAGTACACAGCGCCAGGTAATAGTGTTTATCTACGAACGACACAGAGTATAACTAGGAAGCCTGGCTACAGCTGAAGCAGGTCTAAACAAACGTGGGTTGGCGGAAATGTGACGCGGCGCAGCCGTGCGGGGGAAAAAACAAAAGTACAAAAGTGTGTAGAGAATATTTCATTCGTTCCTATGCATGATCAACACTGTTCAGTCATCTATCGAGCTACAATAGTCTGAAAATCTGTCCTTGTTAAACCGTTTCCACGTATTAAGTCCAGCTCCTAACAAACACACTTGGAGCCGCTGCACAGGCGCTTTTTTTTTTTACCCTGACAGTCCGAGCGTGACCTATATAAAATCTCAGCCTCGACATCTACAGTATAAAGTCCTTATTTAGAGTTCTGAGACCTTACAAACACTGGATGCCCAAATTTTTGTCATATCTTAAATGTACATGATTTGTTTCTAGTATTATTATTATTTTTACAATTTGTAAGTTCTTGGGTGGATCTGGGTCCAAGTCCTGGCCAGGTCGGGCAGCACATGGAGCCACATTTGGCTATGTTCAAGGGGGGGGGGGGTAGATCGGTCAGGGGATTATCTCTAAACATAGACTCATGAGTGCTTTGAGAAACCAAGAATTTTTTTCCACAGAAACATACAGACACGTGTAACTGGCTGTATCTGAGGGAGGGGAGAGTGCTACAGCGACTTCTCACAAACGCTAAGTGATGGACTAGGTCTTAGGTCTGCGTTCGCAAGCCTGCCCTGTTTAAATTGGAGCTAAAACAAAGTCCTGTTCTACGACGGTTAGTGACATGAGAGCAAAAATCAGACGGTATGCTGATATTAACAATATCCTACACATCACTAAGCATCACAGACTGAGCACGCACTAGATAAGCGGGCTTGTTTTTCCGTAATTCATCCAAAAATGAAACGAAAACTCCGTTGCTAGTTTCTCATTCAGCGCCTACTTAATGCAATTCTACCGTTTCACCACCAGATGATGCTAGAACGATTCACATTGAACTTCATCGATTTGGCGGCATCTGCTGGTTAAACTGTGACACTGCATGTACACCCGTCGAAGTTCTAAAGGCCTTCTCACACCGAGTCCGATCTTTACGGACAAAAAAAAACCCCAAACAAAACCGCACGTCAAGTTTTGATAAAGAACACACATATTAATGCCGTCCTTCACACCGAGTGTGACACTGAAGTAAAGTTTTAAAGACTGTTTTAATTTCTGCGTAGTTCGGAGCAGTTAAAATCGGGCTGACCAATCAGAGCTCGGTTGTCAGGCAGAACAGATCATAAGCGCATTTATGACCATCAAAAAACATGTAAACAAAGAAAAGGTCTGGTGGAATATAACTGAAATGTGGAGAATGACGGTGATAAACATCCCAGTGAGTGGATGGAACAGGTTTGTGTTTCTAAGTGCATTCTAAAGGACTTGTGCATTTAGGGAACCCTGATATGGGTCGTTAAAATATCACATATAATTAATTAAACAAATTATGTATTTACCCTGGGAAGTGAACTGAACCAGGCTCAAGCGTGATGCAGCTGGAAAACTAAACAGCGAAGTCCTGCAAACACGGTGGCGTGCTCTGATCCTGAATTTCATCTGTACACACTTCACAGTTTTAGCATTTTGTTACAAATCCTTTAAAAACCCTATCCTAATGTTCCTCTTACAAACGAATCCCGAAATAAATTTCCCATACGACTCTAACCCTTGGAAGACTGAAGTAGTGAATCCATATTCATTTTTTAACACTGAAACCCATTCAAAGTGCAACCAATCAGAGCTCGACTCAGTCCGGATTCTGAAGCCTTCATCTTGGTACGACCGAGAAAAGCAGGAGCCAATCAGAACGTGCGTTCGTCACGCAGCTCCTGGGCTTGATCGGTCAGCAGGGGGCGCCGAGAGACGTCCATGGACTCGAATGATACGTGGGACGATCTGTCGATCAAATCCAATACTGATGCAGAGGAACTCTCCTGAGGAGGCCTGCCAAACTTCACCCCCCCCGCTACTGCCCCCGCCGCTGAGAGGGCCAGCAAATAGTCCGAAAAGTTGTAAATGTCTAGATTGCACTTAAACAGCGATTAACTAGCCTTTTCTCTCTCTCACACACACACACACACACACACACACCCCGTGAGCGCGTGCCCGGCGGTCAGAGTGTGACCTTGCTGAGCCGGACCGACAGGCTGTTGCGCGGCTGTGCTCGTGGCAGCGTGGCGCTGCAGTGGGACCGGAGCTGCACCGGCCGTCCCTCGGAGCCGCGGGCGCGCAGGACGAAGTCAAAGTTGGCGGAGGTGTTCATGGCGTAAAACACGTTGGCGTTGTCTGGAATCACCAGCTCTGAGAGGACAGAGAAACCACACAAGAGGTCAGCACTCGTCCCGTCGGGTAAAACTCCTTACGAGTATAAACCTTAAGCAAAGATTTTCCCCTAAGCCTAGGGAATTACTTAAAAGCCCTCAGACGTTGCACTAAGGGAAAACTGTCAGGCATTTCGTGGAGTGATTGGAGTTTTGTTGCTTTAAATCTACACTTTATAGTAATAAAAATAATGGAGAAAACAAGACCAGAAAACAAACACAAAGAAAAAAAATTGACAAAATTAATAATGACTACAACAGCAATAACAATACAGGTATGATACTCATCATTTTATATTTTCTATTTTTTTAAATAGAAAATATAAGATCAACATTTAATTTTTCCCTTTTCCCTTCTTATAATTTGCTTTTAATTACTTTTATTTTCCAACCACACATTTAATTTAGTTTAATTTTACTTTATTTTATATTACCTTATTATATTTTAATGTATTTAATCTTAGTCATATAACACATTTTTATCCTAATCAATTCTCTGATTGTTCTTACAATTGTTATTATCTACTTATTTTTATTTATTCTGCTGCAGGTGATTTTTGAAGTTTTATTGGACAATGTTTTTTAATTTTATTACATTTTATTTTAGTGTATTTTATTTTATAATCCTCAAATTTGATTGCTTGATTTCTAGTTTACCCATTCATCATTTTTTGTTCTTTTTACCCAAGCATTTACACCGCTTAAGGGCTTAAGGGGTTTTTTGTTTTTTAACCAAAATGGAGAATAATGTAGAAAACAAGAAAAGAAGACCAAACACAAAACAGCACAGGATAATAAGGACGACAAGAAACAATAATAATAATAATAAAAAATGTATTATACTTGCTAGTTCCTTCCTCTTCAAAAAACCCTCCAAAAACTGAATTAAGACAGAGAAGACGAGGTTCTAAGGGAACTATCTGTATATATAAAAGCTTCACTTGGATCCAACTGAGCGACTTCTGTACATTTACCAGCCTGGACTGGGAAGGATTACTCACACAGGAATCTATCACAACCATGTTTAGCATGCCCCTGTGTTTTGTTGGTTCAGGCAGACTCTGCTGTGAGGCAGATGAAGATCAGAGCACAGAGCAGACATCGGAGTCATTCCCAAAGGCTCGCTGCCTGTCCTCATTCATTCAGAGACTGTTATGCCCTAATGACCCTCTGTATGGACGCCAGGCTGCTCACACGCTCTCCCTTACAGGCTGCACTCACCTCTCTCGTCTGATATGACCTGGACCAGCTCGTAGTTCTCGCTCTGCTCCTCGTCCAGGTTGTGCTTAGCCATGGCTCTGCTGATCACCGCTGGAGTTTTGTCCTGGCTGGTCAGCTGCACAGAGACACAGCACAGGGCAGACCTTAGTACGACTCTAACTCAGAAATCACACGACTCAATGCAAGTGCCAAGGTAAAGTCATTCATATAGCACTTTTTTACACTAAAGCACTGGCTCAAAGAAGCTTTACAAAAATCTAACAGCCCTAACTGAACAAGCCAAGGGTGACAGTGGCAAGGAAAGGTCACTGTAGTTATTATTAACTCCGAACCACTATTATTAAGCCGAACCACTTTCTGGAACAAAGTACATTCAGATATATGACTGGAGGCGATCACAGAATGAAATACTCTGCACACACTCCGAGCCCTGGACTGTGTGTGTGTGTGTGTGTTCTGGCTCTAACCATGATGCTCTTGTAGAGGTTTCCGTTGCCGTGCTCCAGGCTCACTCTGATGATGCAGGCGTCCTGTGTCTGGGTGTTATAAGTGGGCGAGGCCGGTGAGGCCGGTGTCGTCGGGGTCGTTGCCGTTAGCGATATGCTGCGGCGGTGCGTGCAGGGCGCCGCGGGACCGCTGGCCGAGGACGAGGACGTGTCCATGGAGTGCAGAGACGTGCAGGAGGAAGACTCGGACATCTGGAGGAGACGCGGGGTATAGAGTTAAATTACCACACAGCTACGACCGAGCAGGGCTAGGGCGACAGCGGCAAGGAAAAACTCCCTAAATGTGATGAGGGGAAAAATCCTCTGGAGGACCAAGATCCAAAAAGGGACCCAACCTCCTTGGAAAGACAAAGTGGTACAGGTAAGAATGACATTACAGTAAGATTAAGTTTATAAAAATAAATAGGTAAAATAGTCTAAGCACAATAAATAAAACATAGAATATAAAAAAAAAAATTATATATTATGTATGTATATATATATATATATATATATATATATATATATATATATATATATATATATATATACACACACACATACAAAAAAACAGTAAATACAATAAATAAAACAAAGAATGTATTACAACAAAAATGAAAAATAGAGAATATAAAATCTAGAACACAAAATAAAGAACATAATATAAAACTATAATGCATTAAAAAATAAAATCTAGAAGATACTAAATTAAATACAATAGATTAAATAAAGAATATAATACAATAGTAAATATAACATAAAATAAAATAAAATATAATACAATAGAGAACAGAATAACGTGGAGAATAAAATAAATGAAAAAGAATATAATAAAGAATACAATAAAATGGAAAACAAAGTAGTACATTTAATAAAAAGAACAAAATACATTAAACAATATAAAAACAAAATATTATAAAATGGAAACCAATAAAAGAATATAATAAAAGAGTAAACATAAGTACAATAAAGGACAAAATAAATATCATAAGAGTGAATGTAATAAAAAAAGTAAGAATACAATAAAATAAAGATGATAAAAGTAAATAAAATAAGAATATCATAAAATTGTCAATAAATTAAATAAAAAATATAATAAAATAAAGAATAAAAGTGTAAATATAATAAATAATATAATAATATAATTTTAAAAATAATATAATTAAAGAGTAAATAAGTAAAATAAAGAACATAATAAAATAAATAATATAAAAGAGTAAATATAATGAATGAAATAAAGAATATCATAAAACAGTAAATATCATAAATAAAATGAAGAACATAGGGGAGTCTCTCCAGTATAAATGTAGTCACTGATGGTGACAGTAGGTTTTACAGTTTTACAGCCACAGGCCTGAAGATAGGACCTAGGGGCAGAAGATTATATCTGATGGGTTTGATTTTTCTAAGGATGAAGGAGACACGGAAATGAAGACCAGCAACACAAGCACTTGATTCAGATCTAAAGCCCACGCTCTGTACCTTCTTCATCTGAGCGTGCAGAGTGCGTGTGGGGGTCATGCCCTCGCTATCTGAAGGACTCGAGTCGCTGGAGGACACGCTGACCGAGTCCATGCTTTCCCCTGAGCTGCCAGCAGGGGGTGACCTTGGAGAGTCTCTGACTGGGGAACTCGCTGCTGAGGCGTCTGTTCCCAGGAAAAGCCTGAGATAAGATACAAATACAAACATTTAATAATAAACACACTGTTTGTGCCATAACCTCGTGTTCTGCAGTGATAACAGCAGACGTGTCACTCACAGACTCAGCCTTTTCACCATGCTAGTGCGGGACTTTGGGGAGGTGGGGCTGCTGTCCCCGAGGCCTTCGATCTCACAGGAGAGAGCGTAGCTACACAAACACACAAACAGATCAACAACACCGTATCAAGACTCTGCATACGGAACCGGTCCGAAGTTTGGATACACCTGCTTTGAATGATCTTATGATCATAAAAGGCCTTGAGACGAATAAAGTAACACAAATCTACTACTTAATGTCGAGACGAGTTCACTGCTAGAGCTGCGGGAATCACTTCTATCAGCTGTAACCTGTGGTGCTGGCAGCTTTCGATTTCTTATGCTAATGGCTCGAACACGCCCATGGTCTTCTTTCCTGGGGCGTTTGATGAACTTTCAGAAGTTCTGCTCTTTTCCTAAATAGTTTCTTAAAGTAATTATGGAATGACTTTCTGTCATGTCACTGATTATTAAACACACAAGAAAATAAATATTTCTTCCAAACCAGTCCTTGGTATTCACGCTATCGCACCACAACACAAGCGATAATCTCAGGTTAGGACTGAAGGCGTTTCCAAATTTCGTTTGATTTATTTGAACGACAGTAAATGCATTCGAGCTCGTCTATAATGCCGGTATCTTCCTCACCAAACGCAAAGATACCGGCATCATAGACATTATTTTATTCGTCCTCTGTTTGATTTCTGCAAACCTAAACTTTAGCAACAAAACCTCACTGACCAATCAGTGATGCTTCTGGTGTTGGCATAGCAACAGCCAAGATGGCCAAGTAAACAACATCGGGCACATGAGAGAACAGCCCGTTTCTAATAAAGGTACCTAAAGCTTATGTTTGTTTATTTATATAACGTCCAGTATCAGGATGGTAGGCGAGGTTAGGGTGATATAAAAAATAAATAAATGAAAGGAGGAGCGAAACCGCACGGGGGCACTCACTGGCCCTCCTGCCTCGGCAGAGGGGTTTGGGAATTGTAGAAGGAAACGGATCATTACCAAATTAGGAAGAAAATATGATGGAAAAATGATTTGGACACTATCCACAAGTGTGTGTGTGTGTGTGAGTGTGTGAGTACCTCTCCTCCTCGGTGTGTTGGGGTTGGGTTTTGAACCAGCGCAGGAAGGCGTGGTCGGGATTGAGGCAGTAGCTGTTACAGGCCGACTGCAAGAGCTTAATCTGAGCGATCACCTCAAATTCCTGAAGAGAGAAACAACATGAAGATCCTTCTGATCTGAAGATCTGATTCGGTACACGATGAGAAAGAGACAAGCACTCACCCTCCTCCTCTTCTCGAAATTGATCAGACCGCCCTGCCGAACAAATTTAAGCATGTTAATGACGTCAACCCAGCAGGAACATGATATTTTGTTAAAACTGTTAGCTTTGGTGCCCCCCCTGGTAACTTCCATTCAGTGTTGATTTTCTACACAACAACACAACCTGTGCTGGGGATAAACTATAATGTGGTGCATTTCTGCAAACATTAATGCACCATTGAAGCATAAAAGTATGCCTGAGTTCCCTCACCTCTGCTAGATCAGGCAGTGCCGTGTCCAGCATGGTCAGATCTGTCAGAAATGTTCCCAGGTATGGAATCGTCCCCTGCATGGCCCCCTGGAGGAGTTCAGGAAACGTTAACGAGCTGTTTCTGGACTTAATTCCTCATTATTAGATGCTAGAAAGCTTTAGACACATCTAGCCGCGTCTACCCCCGGGTCCCTGTGGTAGTGGGCTAGCGAATCGCTCCTGCACCACTCACCATCTCCTTCTGCAGCTGCAGTCTCTTCTGGGAGCGCTTCTGATGCTCTTTGGCACAGTTCTCCAGATTGGCGAACTTTGACGTGCCCTCCTAATGGGAGAAACGTAACTTACGTTAAGACACACGCCAGCGTGAAGACGCAGCCGTCGCTATGCTATAAGAAAAGAACTGAGTTCCTCACCCTCATCAGCAGCTCTCTGCTGGTCAGGTAATTGTTGTGGTCGGAGAAAATGTCAGAGAGCTCCTCGAACATCTGCATGCTGTCTCTACAGAGGGAAAGGACACAACCAATCAAGCAGAAGCGACTTTCCACACAGAGTACCGATGCGATGACCGTAGTGCGCTACTTTTGTGGTCTGAACACTCTGAAACTCTGCTTTTGCTTTCTTTAATTTCCCTTCTCTTAATGTGTTGGAGATTTCGCCGTGTCTTCACATCATCAGTTTAACAAAACAAAAACACAAGCGAAGAGGAGTGCAGGAAGCTCCAGTTTGTCTTTATCTTAGATAAATAATCAGACGCTTCCATCCAGTCCCTGTGAGCTTTATCTCCATCATTCTCCAGCCTTTCAGTTCTATTCCACCAGATCTTTTCTTTAATATCCATGTTTTAGAGGCAGCCTGTTGCTCGTCCTATAAGCTCCTGATGAGCTGTTCTGCCCGGCAACCGAGCTCTGATTGGTCAGCCTGATTTTCACCACTTTCTTTCTTTCCTTCCTTCTTTCATTCTTTTTGTCCCCGTCCTTCTTTCTTACTTTCCTTTCCTTCCAGCCTTCCTTCTTTTCTTTCTTTTTTCCTTCCCTTTCCTCGGCAGCAGTTAAAGCCGAGGAGTGTACTGCACCGTGACGTTTCACATGCCACTGGCTTTTTCTACATGACAGTGGCACGTGCCAATGCCACAAGCGCCCCCTAGCGGTACATGACAGTTACTGCACTGGCTTCAGTGGCATGTCAATGGCACGTGACGGTGTGTAACCGATCAATATAGTGGCAAGGCTTACATGGCTAGTATGCACTACACTTTTAAAACATATAACTTAAACCACTTAACATGCAGACTCCCTGCTTGTATTTTAGATCATTTCAGCAAAATATGGGGTTTATTTTTATACAACTCTATGTTTTAGGATCATTTATAATTTAGAATACAGTTAGATGTCTTCACATAAACCTGAATGGTGAAATAGTGTATTGTAGAACTATGATTTACTGAACTATTTTGTAAATACTTTGTGTTGTGCATTTGATGTTTATTTTAATTTCCGAATGTTTGTAATTATGCTATTCAATAAAGGCTTTGCTTTAAGCCATTTCACTCGCTCTCAGTGATTGTAGCCTATATGTTTAACTTTAATAACTATTGTGCTGCTGCTGTCACTGCTGCAGCTGCTGATTATTGTTATTATATTATAAATATATTAAAATATTATGTAAAGTATTATGATTAAAATAGTTTTAGTCTTAAACATTCTCATGCCAGGTAGGCATGTCACACTCAAGGTATGATATCCATTGATTTTTTTTATGTAAGGAAACAGAATTTGTTTGTCATGGAATGAAAAATACACAGCCCTTTGTTGTTTTATACCACTTAGAAAATGTCATCATAAATGCACGTATAAGGAGGAGTTATAGGATTTATAATACCTATTTATGAATCCTCTTGAAAGTTTTGTAATCTGTACCTAACAATCAGCATTATCAACTTGGTATGAAAAACTTATTTTCATGTTATTTTTTTGCTAGTAAGCAAAGCTTTTCTAGTATTACAATTAAATAATAGATATACAGATCACTTTATTAATCCCAGAAGGAAAGTCAAGAGTTGTGCTGCTTTACAGTGAATACAATCTGTTTAGATTTGATGGATTATGTGGTCACTGGAAGCTTGTCTTCTGTAGTTTAACATGTTGTGTAACTATGTTGTGAAACTTGATCCCACTACCTTTCATTAGGGCAGCACAGTGGAGTCAGGTCATAAAGGTCAGGTTACTATGGCAACTATGGTTGGTAACACCCTGTTGAGTGGGGTTTAGAGTTCGCACTTCCTGTCAGAGGGACATCCAAACTGTATGTTTGTTTACTTTTTATTTGCATGTTTTTTAGGGCTTCAATTTGTGCTCCATACAGAACTGAATATTTTACAAGAATGTGCCACCCCATTAGCTACTACAAATTCCTACGGTAAAAACACTTGAAAGTCACACCACGAGTACATAGGAAAGTGTCTTCAAAACATAGTGGCCTGGGTAATGACTGTCCCAGACCTGGATCTGGTGTTTGATGTCCTGCTTCCAGAGATAGGAACATTATAACACATGCATAAAGTTATGAAGCTGTACTGTTTCTGATGTCATATTGTCTTTAAGGTCACTATCACAATAATCTCAGGGACACGAGGGGCCTCTGCTGATATGCAGCAGAAACATCAACTGTCCACTGGAGACTTGTGTTTATTTAATTATTTAATTGTTACTTATTTATATTTTGGCTATTATAATTTTTCATATAATTTTTTTAATTATTTTTCTATTTGATATTTGCTAATAAAAAAGTTATTTGTGAAGACAATAATTGCAAATGTTTTCTCTGTAGAAATCACCACCAGCAACATGAGAAAATATTCACACATATTTTGAAAAAGCAGCTACAGTCTTGTGGAAATCAATGTAATATTACTGTTTTATATGCTAACTTAGTTGAGCCACTCCAAGCAGTGGTGGTTCAGGTTGTTTGGAGCTCTGGGGCAAACCCTCCCTTCAACCCTTTACCCTTTAGGGCAAAAAAGGGCCACAGTTTTACACAATGTAATTTTTAATAACTGCCTAGAAAGACAAAAAAACTGATAAAACTATACTAATATAACATATATACAACGCAAGACAAAAGAAAAAAACTGTATAGAACCTTTACATATATATATAAATAAATAGATGAGAGAAATTCAAATAAATACAAATGCAAAACCAAGACCACACTAATAAAAAACTTTTTAAATTATTAAACTACTGCAATGAAATGAACAAACACATAATAATTGTGAGTGAGCTTGTGTAGCTGTGAAAAAAGTAAAATAAAATTTCAAAATGAACCATGTCCTGTAAGATGCTTAAAAAGGCTGGCCAGGTCTAAATAATGTTCGGTATTTCTGGACAAGAATGCTATACGTAACTTAAACACGTTACACTATATTAGATCCTGCCTCCACACTTTCATGTAGTTAGTGGGACTGTAATGAGTGTCATGTGACACTGGGGGCGCTAGTGACACTGTCACTTTGCCACTGTCATGCAAGCCAAGCCACTGCAGTAACTGTCATGCACCGCTAGGGGGCTCTTGTGGCAGTGGCACGTGCCACTGTCATGTAGAAAAAGCCAATGGCATGTGAAACGTCACGGTACAGTACACTCCTCGGCTTTAACCCCCTCTCCCTTTCCTTTCATTCTTTATTTCTTTCCTTCTTTTTTGTCTTTCTTTCTTTCTTTAATTTCCTTCCGCATTTCCTTTCCTTTCTTTCTTCCTTTTTGGGTTTCTTTCTTTCTTTCCTTCTTTCCCTTTCCTTCTTTCCTTCCTTCTTTCCTCCCTCCCTCAAGAAAACACTTCCATCCAATCCCTGTGAGCTTTATCACCATCGTTCTCCAGCCTGTCAGTTCTATTTCACCAGATCTTTTCTTTAATATCCATGTTTTAGAGGCAGCCTGTTGCTCGTCCTGTAAGCTCCTGCTGAGCTGTTCTGCCCGGCAACCGAGCTCTGATTGGTCAGCCTGGTTTTAATGCAGAAATTAAAACAGGCTTCTATTAAAAAAAGTTACGAAGCATCACGGCCCATCAGTTTCGGACTCGGTGTGAAGGACGGCCTTAATATAGGCTTCTTCTTTTTCAAAACTTCGGTCTGAAAAGGCCTCAAGTCTGAGAAATGAACTCTGCTTAAATACACCAAGAAAAGTAAGAGATAAAAACAATGGGTATTAAACGTCGGAAGAAGCTGCAGGCTTACAGAAATAAAACCGCCCACCCTGCACTAAACAGGTCACCACAAAAGGAAGAGCTGGAACAGAGTGGCCACTCACTTGTGCACACAGGCCCAGACTCTCTTCAGCCTGTAGATGGGGTTGGACTGCAGGGCAGAGACGACTGCCTTCAGAGAGGAGAAGTTCTTCCGAATACGACACTCCTGAGAAGACCAAACTCCACATGAGTAACGTTCATGCAAAAGTGCTTTAAAGATTGTGAACCCTTTAGAACGTTCTGTATTTCTGCCCAACTACCAGCTAAAACATCATCGGATTTTCACTCAAGTCTTAAAAGAGAACCTAATTAAATGAACAAGGCCGAAACATTATAGTTGTACATTTATTTACTGAGGAAAATTGATCCAGTGTTACATATCAGTATTTATACAACAGTTAGAGCAGACCTTACTCTGATTGGCTGAGAAGAATTCCCACCAATTAACGCGACAACCCTAATAAAGAACTAGATTCTTAATTAATTTAACCTTTGTAAATGTTGTAGTCTTTTTTTTCCTTTTGTCTTGGCTTATTTGTACTTTGTATTTAAACTAACGTTTCTTGCTAATGTTATATAAACCTGTCGATAAGGCAGGGAGTTGAATTGTTACTGTTATGGACCTACGTTTTGGGGGAAGATATTGTCAGTATTATGGCACATTCTGTAGGAAATTCAGGGCTTCTTCGATTTACAGCGGTACTTCGGTTCTCGACCACCTCACAACTCGTTGAATTCGGTTCTCGACGCAGTCTGACTAGTAAAATGCGACTCGGTTCTCTTGTACGAGTCGAGCCGCGTGACTCGTTTCATCTGAAACTCAATTCACGACTCAGTACACAGTGATTCAGATTCCCAACAGCTCTGGCTCAGTGCAGATCTGCTCTGTGTTTATCGTGATTTACTTTACTCTAAATCTACAGTACTGCATTCTTAGTACAAACAAATCTCCACGGGTCCTAAAAAAAAAAAAGAAAACAGGAACTGAATCCTCTTGGCTTTCGCAGCTAGCGCCCTGAGTTCATCGACAGAGTAAGTGTTTTGCCTTCAACGCTGCACTTTTTTCCCACAGCTGTGTGTGTGTACCTGTGCCACGTCGATCCAGCGCTGGATGATGCGTGCACGCAGGTGCGGTCGTAGGTGTCGCGGGTGGAGGACGGTGCTCACCACGCAGCCTGCCACAGCGTTAAACTGGGTGATAGTGGCCCGAACCGTGGGCGCCGCCTGCTTATTCTCCTTCTTATCCCTCTGAGACCAAACCGAACCCAGACAGTGATGAGGAACCACCTTCTTAAAGAGCAGCTGAGAAACACAGAGAAAGAACACAAATGAATCCTGAAGTACACTGACAGGACTTAAATAGGGTTGCCAGGTCCTCTTATTTTCGGTTCTTTTCCATAGACCTGTAGCTTATATCTATAGTGGGATCTGGCAACCCTGGACCCTGACGTGCATCATAAACTCGTTGACTGGATTACTGACAAAATCAGATTTCTCTGCAGCTATCGGATTACTAAGTGAACGTAAACCACCCTTAATATATCAAAAGTACACCATATCTGGGTTTGATCCCTCACCGCGTCCATGTAGGTGAGCTGTTCGGCCACCAGGTCGGCGCTGAAGGACAGGAAATCCTCCTGGACCTCGATCTCCAAATCCTCATCCTCCCCCAGGCAGAAAGGGCTGTTGCCGTGGAAACCTCCTGCCGAATGGAGAACAAAAGCAGCAAATTTAAACACACAAAATTAGAGTATACCTTAAATGGATGGATGGGTGGGTGGATGAACAGATGGCGTTTGGATTAGTGGTTGGATAAATGAGATGACTGCATAGGTGCACGGATGGATGGACGGACACATTAAGTGGATAGCAGAACAGCTGGACAGATGGATGGTCTAGGGATGGATGGGTGAACTGATATGGAAAAAAGGTTGGGTGGAGGGGTAACTGGACGGATGTATGGGTAGTAGAATGGGTGGTTGGATGGATAGATGGATGGAGTACTAAAAGGAGGGCAAACATATGATATGTATGGGTGGAGAATAGAATGACTCTATGGATGGCTTATAGACAGACAAATAAAAGTACGGTAGCATGCATAATTCTGGAGTGGTGGGTGTTCGGACTGGTGGCAGTATACCGGGTGGGTGGATGTACGTATGTAAGAACAGATGAGAGGCAGAGTGGATGGATGGACGGGTAGCCGTACCATCAGCTTCAGTCTCTCCATTAGCCTGGCTCTGCAGCTGCTCCAGCAGGCTCTGTGCCCGCCGGGTCGGCTCGGACTCATCAGCTTCTTCAGGAAGGCCAAGACCCTGCACAGACTCGGGTATGACGGCGGCTCCTGGAAGTCTTCCGGACACTGATCGAGCCAGGCTCTCAGGATCGATGCTAACGCTCTGCAGAGACAGAGTACGAGCCGGTGTAATAACACTGCCTTCCTCGGATTTACCGACGAGTGTAGTGCCAAATAAACTTTGCAGGCACCACAACAGAGTTAAAGCTGCTACACACCGAAAGTGACATGAGATATATATATATAAACTGTACAGGACACTGAGCATGTAGGAGAGGGTGTAGATTAAAAACCACTCACGTTCTCACGGCTCCTTGGTTTTCCCCTGCTTGGCCTCGACTGCTCTCTCCATCACAGTCCTCCATCTCCCCATACCTGTCCACACCCACAGACACACACACCTGTGTTACTATTTAAGCTCCTTCCATTGACCATATGTTACTGTGTCCAATACAAACCCTATTTAATACCTTAACCTTCAGCTTTTAATAATAAGCTTCAGTTCTTAGAAAATGTCCGCACATTCCTACAATGCCGTGAGACCATCACAATGATTTGGATTTAAGACTCAAGTGAACACGCACACGCACACTTGTCTTGCTATCCTGGTAAGGACTTTCCACAGACATGAATGACAATGAAGAATTGCTGCCACTAATTAATGCTACCTACCCCTACCCCTAACCACAGTAACCTAAAGCAAGTCTTTTGGCTCTTCTCTTTTCTCAAAAACAAAAAAAGCAGTTAAAGACTTTAAAAAAACTGTCCTGACTAATCCAAATTCCAAAGTTTTCCAATCATTCTAGTGACATTCTGTCCTCACAAGTATAGCAAGACAAGTTACACAGAAACACACAAACAAGGCGGGTTTGCACCGTGTTTGGACTTTTCTTTTTTTTTTAAATAGTTCTTAGACCTGCACCCCCTATCTCATGTGTTCGCGCTGCAGGGACGATTATAGTTTTTAGACTCAGTGCACAGGAACCCTGAGTGACCTGAGTGACCTATGTTTACTGTTATAAAGCCATTTCTAAAGCTTTGGGACTCCAGTGAACCACAGTGAGAACCATTATCCACAAATGGTGAAGACATGGAACAGTGGTGAACCTTCCCAGGAGTGGCCGGCCGACCAAAATTACCCCAAGAGTGCAGCGACAACTCATCCAAGAGGTCACAAAACACCCCACATCAACATCCAAAGAACTGCAGGCCTCACTTGCCTAAGTTAAGGTCAGTGTTCATGCCTCTACCATAAGAAAGAGACTTGGAAAAAATGGCCAGTATGGCAGAGTTCCAAGACGAAAACCACTGCTGAGCAAAAAGAACATTAAAGCTCGTCTCAATTTTTCCAGAACACATCTTGATGATCCCCAAGACTTTTGGGAAAACATTCTGTAAACTTGAGCCAGCGTTCCACCCAGAGTAATCTGTTAAATGGAAGTTTCTGTACACTATTACAATCCCAATTTGACAAAAATCACTGCAGGTAAACGCGGCCTGTGAGTCGTCATGGATAAAGGCATTAAAGGTTTAGGATAGAGGTTACACTTTTTGTATTTATGAGGCTTTTGATTACCCCTTTTCACCCAGTGTACAGTAAACACTGCACTTGTAACTGGTTTACAAATGAGTACAGGCTCACCAGTATACCCACAACAAAGGTCCAATCAACACCGATTCAGCGTATTTATCCGAACAGGGATTGATTAGCACCGAGAGCAAACAGAAGACGGAAGCTCTGGCCTCAGTTCTGCGAGTCTGAGCGCTTATCAGTTCCTGAGCCCAGAATAACTATGACCGTCACATACCGCGTGAGAGCAAAAGCCGGTCACGCTACACTCTGCTGAGTGCGTTATTAAAACATCTACAGCGCTGACTCTGATTAAACATTAATCACACTCCAATTTAGAGAGCGGCAAAACGCCAATGCTTGCCATAAATACTGTCAAACTGCACGGGAACCTACAGCTGACTGGGTTGTTCGATACAGGGTACGTGTAGTGCACCTTCCTCCAGCCCTTACGTTAGAGCTTTATTTAAGGACTGGAAGTCTTCAAGTCTTTGAACTCGAGTACACTGTTAGCCATAAAGCCTTCGACAGTGGGAGCCTGGCAGTGCCGAGACCTGAACTCACACCCTTCTGATAATTAAGCTAATAAGGCGCACACAGACCTGTCGAGCAGCAGCTGCAGGACGCTGTGTGTGCTGGAGAAGGCTCTGTAGGTAGACAGGAAGATGCTGGTGTAGGTCAGGTCGTTATCGCCGAACGCCGTCAGCAGAGTCTCCACCAGTCGCTCCAGCGTTCCTGCGCGGATACTGCGGATCTTACACGTCTCCAGCTGACTGACAGTGTGGCCCGGGGGCAGACGGT
Organism: Ancistrus triradiatus; assembly: GCA_025084515.1. NCBI lineage: Eukaryota > Metazoa > Chordata > Actinopteri > Siluriformes > Loricariidae > Ancistrus > Ancistrus triradiatus. The sequence continues at coordinate 34,878 of JAJAGP010004164.1, read as the reverse complement.
CGCCCTCCACCTGACACAGCGAGAGACAGAAAAAAGGAGCGTAGCTCAGACCGGGTGGACATTTTCCATGCTGGTGGAAACAAACCTTTTGATTTGTAATCATGCATTAATAATTCAGGTGTTTATGGAACGTGTGTGTTGTTTGAATATAGACAAAACAAAGCTCCGGTGAATCCATGAGAGTAGATCAGGTGTGGAATATAGATAATACCCAAACTGCACTTTAATGTAGTTATTTCCAAATGATACTAAATCAAGTTTTACTACACCTACATTTATCTATAACCCATCCGGACATTTCCTTTTGTCACATCTTTTAAAATATTATTTCATTCATTTACAAAGTATAATTGATTGAACCCATATATATAGTACTGTGCAAAAGTCTTAGGCCACCATTAGATTTAATAATAAGTTCAATTTGTATAGCGCCTGTCACAAACCCAAGGACAATCTGTTGGTTTAGCAATGCTATGATGACCATTATACAACTTTGTCGATGATTGGACAAAAATATTTAAAACTTGGATTCGTCACTGCATAATCCGCTTTTCCACTGATCTTCATTCCAATCTTTGTGAGCTTTAACACATCTTGGCCTTTTCACTCTTCTGAAAAAGTGTTTTTTGGCTGCTACCCTTTCAAAAGGACCATTCCTGATCAAGCTTCTGCAGGCTGTAAAAGGATCAACTTGGCATCCCGATGAAGCTGGGATCTAAACTCTGGTCCTTTTGACAACTAAAAGGAGGCTCTAGTTACCCTATTAGGCCGCCTCTAGCCTGGATACAAGATGAGATTCGGTTGTTCATGGAGGCTTACAGGTTCCGTTTGGTTTCCTGTGGCACATTTGCACACTGATGTTGCACCTGGGCCTGTAGATCCTGCACACTCTTAGGTTGCTGAAGCTGGCATCCCAGCTGGTTCCACAAATGCTTGATTGGTGATGAATCTGGCAACCGGACAGGCCAAGAAAGTGTTACAATCAGGTGGAGACATTATTGTTAAACCCTTGCTGAGTGTGAGAGCTGAAAGGCCTGCCATGAGAGGCAACACGTGTGGCCGCAGGATGTCCTGCACGTATCGCTGAGTTGTTAGTGTCCCTCGTATCACTCCTAGGGGTGACCGACTGTTGTATGTGTTGGCCCAGATCATCACACCAGCAGTTGGGGCAGTGTGTCGCTCCACAGCAAAGGCAGGATTGAAGCGCTCAGCACGAGGCCTCCGTACTCGAACCCGACTGTCGTCGGATCCCGAACAGAACCTGGATTTATCACTAAAGACGATATGGTTCTGGCAATTCCTTCGAAATGATCATCCCGCTTCTCTCAGCCCAACGATGCACCATAAATGTGTGGTAATTAGCTCTGCTGAGGCACTTTAGACTAATCCCTGCACTGACTGTTACATAAGACATCAGACTTATAAACAACACTTCCATTATTCTCATACATACTATTTAAGTCAGGTATGAGACCCAACAAAAACTTTTGCACACATTCCCCCCCAATATGTTTTAGTATTATATTTGTTCCCTGTAGCAGTTGGGTTAAATTCTCTAAATTTAGAATCATGCCAGGGTGCCCAAACTTTTGCATAAACTTGCACTTAGCAGACAGACCTTCTTAAATAGGCAAACAGGAAGTGCCACTGACAGCACCACTGCAGGCTTTCACACCACTCAGACATTTAGCACTGATACTCAGACTGCATTCTATAGATCAGGCTGAGGGACTGTGTTGTCTTAAAGGGGTGTTGGCGAGACGGAAGGAATGATTCAAAGGTTAAAACAGCAGGCAGATAAAACTATAAAGCTGACTCGTGTTTTATAATACAGGATTCAGAATAACAATGTGTACTGATATTACGTCTTCACAAAAGACCTGCGCTTTGATAGCATTATACTGCATTTTGTAAGTTAATCATCGTTACTCAGTCAGAGAGTTATACAGTGGGGCAAAAAAGTATTTAGTCAGCCACTGATTGTGCAAGTTCTCCAACTTAGAAAGATGCCAGATACCAAAAAGGGCCAAAATACCAGCTACAGTGTGTGCCAACCTGGTGAAGACTTACAGGAAACGTTTGACCTCTGGCATTATCCACAAAGGTTATGTTACAAGTATTGAGTTGAACCAAATTTATTGACCAAATACTTATTTTCCACCATAATTTACAATTACATTTTTTTTTAAATCCTACAATGTGATTTCCTGGATTTTTCTCTCATTTTGTCTCTCATAGTTGAAGTGTAGCTGTGATGAAAATTACAGACCTCTCTCATCTTTCTAAGTAGGAGAACAGTGAATTCATTAACACAGTGAATGTTTGAGTAAGGTATTCATTTTTATTATTGACAGATTATTAGACTATCAAAGTAGTCGCTTGTTGCAGCCCTATGAATTTTAAATGTATTTAATCAACATATTTTTTTGGGGGCGCGTATATATAGTGTTTAAGTGTATAATACGACTCCATTAATGCATATAATGCCTTATACAGGGTGGATTTTCTGGGGGTCTGGAACCGATTCCTTCAATTTACATTATTCCTTATGGAAAAAATGATCGGCCATTATCGGCACTCGACGAGGTACCACTATTAAAAAGAAGGGACGCACCAAATACTGGACGGCAACCATCGTCAACCACTGTCAGATATTCGCCAAAAAAGCAAAAGTCAGACTGAAAAAAAGTTAAACAGGCTTAATTGATCAAACATCAAAAAGTAACACTTTAAAGTTAATTATGGTTTCATGGCTGTGTCTGGAATAACGACAGATCCCTACTCCCTCGTTAGAAAGGTGCTACAGAGAGAGAGAGATTGTTTAGTGGACCAAGTAGCACTCCAAACCAAACTGAAATCTGTATTCTAATAAAGAGACTGAGAAATAATGATATATGGTCATTATACCATTGCAAAAGATGCAAATCTAATGGTGACCTAATACTTTTGCATTTCAGCTTCTGACATTTACATTATTCATTTAGCAGATGCTCTTACAACTGATACAATCTTATACTACAAGACGTTGTGACTTGAGGCCCTTGCTCATGGACCCAGCAGAAAACACAGTCGGAATTTTTAATTCATCACAGACCGTGTATGAAACTAAATACTTCCCCATGCTCTTATCTCACAGCTGAGGCACTGCCAGTTCAAACACAGTACCGAATCATCCTGTCACATCACAGACGTCATTTAGGGAGGGTCAGAGTATCTTTCGGTGCCTCTTTTGGACCTGCAGCTCATATGACGTCATGAGGCAGATCACTTCCAGTACACCCTGCACATGAAACAGCTGGACGGACACATCACGATAGCGCTCCCTTACCCCCAGCCATCGTGCCCCCTTGTTGGCAGCCTGCTGGATTTGGACCCTCTTGAGCGTGACGCTGTAAATGGCGCCCTCCTCCACCTCCTCTCCCCAGTCCTGCACCGAGCTCTGCGAGGGGCAAAACGATCAGCGTTACATCACTCATACAATAACAAAAAAAAGCCAGTAGCCAGAGGGGGCGGAGGATTTAATATTACACAACATGACTCACGCTAACAAAGGAATCGTGGAAACCATAACAAGAGCATGAAAAGCAAGACGCAAAGCAGAAAGTGAGAAAACAGAAAGAAAGAAATAAAAAGAGGGAGCGGAGTTCAGATCATAGCTGGCATGGGGGGCGGCCAAAATGAAAAACGATGAAAGGGAAGGCTTTGGAATGGAAAGTCCGACCATAAAAGGCACGGCTACAGCTGAAGACGCACAGTGATCAAGGCAATTTGTTACTTAATAAGTGGTGCTTGAAAGTTTGTGAACCCTTTAAAATTTCTGCATACATATAATTTATCCTAAAAGTAGATAAAGAGAACCCAGTTAAACAAATGAGACAAAACTATTAAACTTGGTCATTTATTTATTGAGGAAAATGATCCAGTATTACATATTAGTGAGTGGCAAAAGTATGTGAACCTCTAGGATTAGCAGTTAATTTGAAGGTGAAATTAGAGTCAGGTGTTTCAATCAATGGGATGCCAATCAGGTGTGAGGGGGCACCCTGTTTTATTTAAAGAACAGGGATCTATCAAAGTCTGCTCTTCACAACACGTTTGTGGAAGTGTATCATGGCACCAAACAAAGGAGATTTCTGAGGAGCTCAGAAAAAGAGTTGTTGATGCTCATCACAGGCTAGAAAAGGTTACAAAACCAGCTCTAAAGAGTTTGGAACTCCACCAATCCACAGTCAGACAGATTGTGTACAAATGGAGGAAATCAAGACCATTGTTACCCTCCCCATGAGTGGTCGACCAACAAAGATCATCTCTCCAAGAGCAAGGCGTGTAATAGTTGGTGAGGTCACAAGAGAAGCCCAGGGTACTTCTAAGCAACTGAAGGCCTCTCTCACATTGGCTAATGTTAATGTTCATGAGTCCACCATCAGAAGAACACTGAACAAACATGGTGTGTGCATGGCAGGGCTGCAAGGAGAAAGCCAACGTGCTCTCCAAAAAGAACATTGCTGCTCGTCTGCAGTTTGCTAAAGATCACGTGGACGAGCCAGAAGGCTGTTGGAAGAATGTTTTGTGGGACGGATGAGACCAAAATAGAACTTTTTGGTTTTTAAAAGAAAAGCGTTATGTTTGGAGAAAGGAAAACCACTGCATTCCAGCATGAGAACCTTATCCCATCTGTGAAAACATGGTGGTGGTAGTACTCATCATGGTTTGGGCCTGTTTGCTGCATCTGGGCAGGTACGGCTTGCCCATCGTTGATGGAACAATGAATTCTGAATGATATCAGAGAATTCTAAAGGAAAATATCAGGACATCTGTCCATGAACTGAATGTCAAGAGAAGGTGGGTCAATGCAGCAAGCACAACGACCCTAAGCACACAAGCTGTTCTACCAAAAGAATAAAGTTCATTGCTTTGGAATGGCCAAGCCAAAGTCCCTGACCCTTAATCCAATGGAAATGTTGTAGAAGGACCTGAAGTGAGCAGCTAATGTGAGGAACCCACCAAACATCCCAGAGCTGAAGCTTGTTCTGTACGGAGGAATGGGCTAAAATTCCTCAAGCCGGTGTGCAGGGACTGATCAACAGCTACAGGAAACGTTTAGCTGCAGTTATTGCTGCAACAGGGGGTCTCACCAGATACTGAAAGCAAAGGTTCACATAACTTTTGCCACTCACTAATATGTAATATTGGATGCATTGGATCCCTCAATAAATAAATAACCAAGTATAATATTTGTGTCTCATTTGTGTAACTGGGTTCTCTTTATCTACTTTTAGGACTTGTGGTGAAAATCTGATGATTTTTTAGGTCATATTTTATGGAGAAATCAAGAAAATTCTAAATGGGTTCACAAAACTTTCAAGCTCCCCTCTATCCAAATTATTAACCCGCTATAATGAAGGCTCACTCAAACATCTGAGCATGCAGGGATTCAGTGTCGACAGAGCAACTCCACAAGTTAAAACATCGACACACAAAACACTGATGAAGTAACACTAAAGACGGTCCGGATGTGGGGAAAGATGGACGGGAAAAGATGGACGAGAGTCTCAGTCCTATTCCCGGCAGGGCATTTGAAAACCGGTATCTATTAAAAATCATTCACAGAACAACATCTGGGATAATTCAAGAGATTTCGGGACAAGATAATCTGGATGAGTTCCACCACAAAAACAGTCTGCTGCTTACACAAATCAAAGTTTATTATGGTTTGGTAGCAGCACTTGTGCTCACAACGAAAAGAACAGTTGACAGTGCCTGAGAACCTGGGCTTGAACCCTGGCAGGAAAGGTCTGAAGGTACGGTTAATGCAACCCTGCGATGGACAGGTGCCCAGTGAAATCTGGAACAGACTTAAGGCTTCTGTGACCAGGATCATTCCTGGTAAACCCGAATGCTTTGCTTTGATTATTATGGCTTATTATGAACTAGGTGGACCAGACCTGAATTTCTGGCTAAATACCTCAAACACAAAGGCGACTAAACAGCGACTCAAAACAAATACTGTACGTCCACCACACACAAGCTTGTTGTGCCCATGCAGCGCAGCTCCAATCCTTTAATATGTACAGTACCACCATATATAACTTTGCTCTATAAAACTATCGCTCCATAATCCTCCTTGCCACTGATCTCCATTCCAATCACTGTGAGCTTTAGCATATCTCAACATTTCCACCTTGATCCCCTTCCTAGAAACTGGTTCTTGGCTGCTAACCGTCCAAAAAGACCATTCCTGATCAAGGTTCTTCGGGTCACCTTGGCATCCTGATGAAGCTGCCAGATGCTGCTATTACTGAACCGTAAAGGGAGAACATACAAAATACTTCCCACTATATCCTAGAGAAGGGTTTTTCAGTTTTAATACTGCATACAAATTTCCTGTATTTTCTGGTTGTATTCTAATAAAGAGCTGGTCGTTATACCATTGCTAAAACAACAGGATATCTAACCGAATGGTGGCCTAACACTTTCGCACAGTACCGTTTATGGCAGGTTTCGCAGGGTCCATTTCTAGAGCGAACTTAAACAGACATTCATACACATATTATATTCGGCACAGTGTTACGCTCCCTGAGCGTGGCCTGATTAGGTCGGGTGTGCTCGTCTCTGGTGGGAACGAAGCCCGAGAGCCCGAGAAGGCCTGGATGAAGGAGATTACAAACGTTCGATATGAGCCGCACAAAAATCAGAACCAAGCTCTGGTACTTTGTTCGGTGGCCAAGAGAGGGAAAAGTGTTTAAACTAGGAAAGCAAGTCCAGCTGTTTTATTACAGAACACATTTTTTGGTTTTCATCCCTCCAGCCCATAAAACACCAAACCCGACTCCCTTTATGAGCTGACTTCGGGATTTTGGAGGAGCTTTTCTAGTCGGGCTTTTGCACCAGTGATCAGTCTAAATCTCAGAACTTAAATAACCTCTGCCTCTGAGGCCGGATTCACAGATGTATTATGAGAAAGAAAATCTTCGTAAATGTGTGTTTGTCTTAACTTTGTCCTTAAGAAAAATTGTTATTCTTCAGATAACTCCTTTAGAATGACCTTATTTTTTTCTTAACCTGTTTCTTAAGAACAAGTGGGATTCTTGAAAACGTTACGTTCTTAAATGTTTCCTTAGCCTTACGATAGTCTCACGCTTGTCTTAGGATGTAAGAGTTAACAAAGCAAGCATCTAAAATTTACTCTTACCCATCCTCAGCTTCTGCTTTCCACCATCACCCCACAATTATTGGATTTTTTTTCCTTGTTGGATATTTCTTTGAACATGGTTTCATGTTTTTCCTCCATTTTGTGGAAGTCTGGTTTCAGGTGTGTCTTTATATTAGCATTTCGAATCTCTCTATAAAACCCATTTTAAACCTCTTACTTCTTATTGGTCTATAAAGTCTACATAAAAGTGCTATATATACACACTATTGCTATCACTAACACTCAGCAATCTGTGTGTCCAGAGCCATGGTTTTCTTTGTTTGTTTTGTCTTTTTTACTTTATTCTGTTGTTTTGGAAAATCTATCTGCCACAGCCTTTAACAAAGACGACCCAAACACGTTAGAGAACCCATCACACTCTCTCATCGGCTAGTTTCTATACGAGACGAGCTCGGAGCTCACATAGCCCATCGGCCAATCAAACTCTTACCATCTGTTTCCTGTAGGGTTCAGTGAAATAAATACGAGGCTAAATGCGTCACGCGAGCCTGCGCTGCTTAACAATAGCAGGAGATGGGCGAGTGAGCTCACGGGCCTGGCGCTTGCTGAGTCCACATTACACACACAAAAAGGCGGCTCTGCCAATAAACGCTCTCGAAAAGTGACTTCACAACCCGGCCAGAAGTGCAGCTCAGACGGGCCGAGCCCAGAGCTAACGCAAACCAACAACAACCATCACACATTGTGCTCTAGTGCCTGCTTACAAGGGTGGTGAACATCGACCAAACAGAGTCATGTGCCACAACTTCAAACAATTAGAAGGATAGGGTGCGTTTTATCCAATCTGATTCTGCTTATTAATTCAGACTCAAGTCAAATTTACTTATATAGCACTTTTTTACAACACAGCATTGTCTCAAAGCAGCTTCACAAATATATTAGCAAGCCTGAGGCGACAGCGGCAAGGAGAAACTCCTCAAACGTTACAGGGAAGAAACCTTGGTAGGACCGAGACTCAAAAAGGGACCCATCCTCCTTGGGAAGCTTAGATGTTCAATATTATCGGATCTTATCGATTCCAGGTGTCAATTCCAAAATGGTGAAAAAAACATGTTTAGGTATAAAGCATATCTTTGATATTTCACCTTCATTAATCATTTTTACACTGAGCTTTGTTCCTCCCATTTAAACCCATCATAGGTAACAAGCTAAACGTGGTTTCATGCACTAACACTATGACCTGGGACAACCAAGCTTCTCTGAAGTAATCTCTGCTGCTCAAATGCTGAACCTACGTTGTGCTTCATTAGGCCACGTGAAGCTTTTTTCTTCCCATTTCCCTTTGGATCACAGGTCCATCATTCCAGCTTAACCTACACAGGGCCCTAACAGTACACTACTATCAGGGACGCACCGATATTGAATTTCTTGGCCCGATACGATAACCGATGTTTATCACATTATTGTGACCGATACCGATATTAAAACCATTCATTTTAAATTCCTGCATTTAAAAAACTTTTACTTTATAATCCATAAATTAATTGTTGTTAAAAACTAGATCACTAATTCATTTTAGCAATAAAATAAAATAATAATAAGCAATAAAACAGTTAAATCAGACATGGCAATGACTAAGTTGCAGTTCACTCAAACAAAACTGTTTCATTACATTTTATTTTCTAACCTTCCTTTTAAAGGGTAATGACTTGCATGACTCAATACGACACTTTCATAGGCTGTCCTGCCCCAATAAAGCAACGTCCATAAGCCACTGACTTTGCTATGAAAAGTTTGCCTGGCTCGCACCTGAACTCCATCCCACAGGTTTGAGAGGAACCAGAATACAAACAGCAGCCGGAGACTGAACGTTTCAGAGCAGAAAAGGGAGTACACACATAACACCCATGTTTAAGGGTGTCCACAAACTTTTGGCGATATAAAACGTATTCCTGCTTTTACTTTATCCCATTACAAGTCTGACCACTGAAGCTCCCAGTAGTTATGTATTATTTATTTACTGCTGGACGGCCATATTGCAGGGCGCCCCCTTCACACCCAACGCTACTTACCCGTGACGTGACGATAAAGAACTGACCTCATGGAGCTTCCCGGACGATTTACTGGAACTTACACTTCAAGCTGTTGAGTTTCTTTATCAGTCGCATCTTCTCTGTACTCGTACGTCATTTAGTCCGACTGATTCACTCTTAAACGAGTCCTAATTAGGGACTTCTCCATTTATAGAAGTGCTCTGATCTCGCCTGAAGCTCATCCAGCTCTGAATCATCTGGTTTCCGGATTCATTTGGGATTAGATTTACACGCTGAGGTGGGAAATCGGTTGCTGGAGACGCTGATTTTTGTGATTTCAGACTTTGCCCTCGGTCATGTGGTGAGATTTTGGCATCATTTATAAAATGATGTGCAAATATAATAACACCAGTTGAATGTGAAGGCACACCGAGTCGATACTCGCTCATTAAATTATTATTATATTTTCTTTAAATACGTTCTCTATTAGGGTTTCTCTTTAGCTTCTGTATATTTAAACTACTACTATAAATTAGTATAGTATTAATTAGCTAACTTTAATTCTTACATATAGCATCTAGGTTGACCAAGGAGGTTTGGTCCATTTTTGGGTCTTGATCTTCCTCATGTTTCTTCCTCGTAACATTTATGGAGCTTTACTTGCCCTCTGAATGATGTCACGGGATTATACTCTTCATAATATTGTATTCTCATTCATTTATAGTCTGTGTACTATGATATTAGAAAATTTTCATTAAATATGTTCTCCTTTTCCTTTCTTTATTTAAAAAGGAGTCTTGGTCCTCCCAAGGATTCTTCCTTGTAACATTCAGGGAGTTTTTCCTAGCCACTGTCACCCTAGGCTCTGTTGTAGAAAGCACTATAGACATAAATTTGACTTGACGTGACTGACTTGGCACCTGGATGATGTCACATGATGTAGGGGTGGGTGATATGGTAACAATATTATATCTAGCAAGAGTTCAGCCTGTTTATGGCTGGGTGCCTGTCCAAAATGAAACTGATAACTATATAAGACAATTCCTCTGTCCATTATAAATCAGGTTTGCTACCTGTACCAGTTCAGGTCAGAGGTTAAGTCTCTGGACTACGAATCGGAAGGTTTTAAGATATCATGCTGATATTGCTGGGTGCTCGAGTGAGGCACTTAACACTCAAAAGCTCGGCTCAACAGCACGTCAGTCCGGATAAGAGGGTCTGAATGATGCTGTCATTGCAGAGGAAGGCAGATTAGCCAGTATATTAATATATGCAGGCAGTTCAGTCAGCATTTTCAGTAACTGCTCTCTAAAATGTTCCGTTGTGTCACCCTATGCCATCCCTGTACCTCAAATGTTACCATTCCTGAAGGAAATAGATCTAGGGTTAGGTTAGTTCACTACCATGCCATACACAGCAATATTAATTACAATTTCATGGCAATATGAAAACATTTAGTAGAGTGCTTTTATAAATCTTGGAACCAAAAACGAAAGTGGGTGGAATGCTATCATGATTTAAGTTTTACAAGCCTGCGATTCTCTTTTTCGTCAGCAAGGGTCGCAACTTGTACTAGTCTGTCATTCAGACGTGAATTAGATGTATATAAGTCTTAGTCAAAGGAACTTTTGGAAGTAAATGATGGTGAGTCTGGTCTGTTTTGCTTCTTCTCTCAGACTTAATCAGAATCATCGCATAAAGTCACCTGAACATAAACATCATCTATCCATTTTTATTATTAAATGTGAAAACATCATAACTAAGTAAAGCAAGCGGGTGAAAACGCACACTTACAATCCTATCTTGTGTTAATTAAATCTAATCTAGTTAGAGAAATCTCGTGTTCATTGATTGGATCCCTAATGAGGAGAGCAGGAACTTGTTTTTCCTTAAACCGACACAGGACCGGACTAGAAGCATGGCACTGTTTTCCATGCATGACTGCTAATGCTTGTTACAAAGTGAAGGAAACTGTTTTGTATAATAATGAATTCAATTTCTATCTGGTATACATCAACAATAAACCTTTCAGGTCCGTTTTCATAACCCTGGCCTTCACCAAAGTGCACACGTACTGCAGGAGAACTCAGTCAAAGCCACAGCGCTACCATAACCCAACCAAACAACCCAAGGTTCGAGAAGATAGTAATTTCCTAGCTTTAGAAGACAGAGCCTTGGCTGCTTTGTATACTGTGTAAACAAAAAATGAAAGACTGTCGCTTTCATCACAACACTGACCGAGTGCTAACCACAAAGGACTTACTCAAAGCAGGCCTGTTATGTAATCATAGCACCATTATTTAACACAACACCATACAGAGCAACACAACAGTGCAGGAGGGATTAGTCATTTTATGGAGATACACAGAAGCAGGCTTACGTTCCGACTGAGGTAATACTAAATATCCCAGGTCCTTAAAATTATCCTTAAAACAGCCTGTAAGGAGAAACCTACATCCAAAGGTTATCTACAAACAAGTTTAGTTGATTTCTTAAATGAACACTTGCTTAATTAAGGCATGCTTTGTAAAGTAAAAACGCAAATAAATCATTTTTGTAAGGTCTAAGAAAGTTTGTATTATGCAATGGTTGTGTTTTTAACTTTTCAATTAGAAAATCAACAACGCCTGTCCTGGACAGTGGGTGCGTTTACAAGCACTAAATAATCCGATCATAGTCAGATGATCGTGGTCATGTCAGGAGCATAAACCGATCTACGATTCTATCGGTTTTCTCAGTCTGTGCATGCACGCTAACGTAACACGGTTGCCAGGTCCTCTTACTATTAGAGACTAGCTTCCATAGACCTGTTATTGTTGTTTTTTTAACTTGCAGAATCTGGCAACCCCAGAATTAAAGCCAGCACCCACGAAATGATTATTGAACACTTTGCAGAGACTAAAACACAGTATATGCTTGAGAAAATGAATATTTGAATATTTAATATTAAAGTATGAAGCTTATGTCACATATTTCTGTGAGATGATTGGCTGGTTGCAAAGTAGAAACCCGATTACTGTCTGAGTCATGTAAACCCAGAGGTTTCCCATTATCTGATTACTCAAGTGAGGTACTCATTGATCAGATTACTGACACAATCTTGACTTTCTGCAGTCATTGGATTATGAAGTGCATGTAAAACACAATCACGAAATTCTTTATGGAAAAAGACCATTGTTATCTTTATGAAAGTGAAAATACGTTTAAAATGGATTTAATCCCACCTTAAACTTCTATTATTGCCTGGGTAGAAAAAGATAACTATCACTTTGCTATTTATTGTTATTTATAAAAATGTGCTGAAAGCCAACAAAACTGCCAAAAAGCTTGTTTTCTTAACCCGCATACTTCTGTACTAAAGTAGTTGCTTAAAGTAGTACGGTTGCATAGTTAACCGCTACACGCTGCGTACTATTTTGCCATACTACTTAGTACGGTAGTACGTGATTTCAAACGGAGCCCCGGTTCAGCCTGGAAAACAACAACAAAAGCGCACAAACGCCATGGCTTTTCGTCTTCATCCCCAGTCGAAGTCTAAACGCCGTTTTTCCCATCCTCAAAAGAACATAGCAACCTCCTAAAGTGCAAAACAACTTATTTTAAAACTAACGGTCATATTTAAAATGAAACAAGCAGCTAACATTTAGCAACAGTTGTCACGGGAAGAAAGTTTCTCCGGCTTTTCTCCATTATCCGTTACTTTCTCCTCTGCTTCTCCCGTCTTTCTTCTCTTCCAAATCACACACACACACACACACACACACACACACACAAACCAGAATGCAAACGTTACCATCTTAGCTTTCCAGCCGAACTTCATGGTGAACCTTTCTCACATCGTTTCTCAGCATCGGTGCGGGGCTACAGCGTTTAATCCGGGTGAAAAACGACCAAATCAGCTAGTTTAGTCCCTCTTTCCCCTCTGCATCCACTCACACACACTCTCGCTCCCACTCACACAAACACACTCAGTCCGTCCCAGCAGCGCTCCCCGTTTCTGCCCACTTCCTAGCCATCCCATTGTATCATTAAAATAACTGCAGTGCTCTACACTGCCGTTAGGAGGCGCCACGGTGCGAATACGCTGTCAACACAAGTGAACAGACATGAGCCTTTTGTACTTATATTTACTTATTCACCCTGTCACTACATCATCGACTCGCAATGGATAAAGTCTTACATAACACAGTTTAAGAGCTTTAGGACTACCAAGGAGACCACACAATGAGAACATACCAAACTATACACAGACACCTCTGCATGGTAAAGTACTAGACTGTGGGCCAGGGTTCAAATCCCACCACTGCCAAGCTGCCAGAGTGGGTTCCCTGAGCGAGCTTTTCCGTGCTTTTTAAGAATAAATGAACCCGAGCTCTACTTACTTAAGAGAGAGAGTGTGTGTGTGTGTGGTCATTTGGGACGACGCTGTGATGGTCAGAACCTGCCTTCAATAACCACAATGAGAGGAAGACCTGATGTGCAGTCGGATTGTTTTCAGTAGAAACGTTCCACCAAGCTCATTTCTTAAGCTTCACTGGAAAATGCCAAGATTGGTTGGAATTGTATAAACTCTCTCCTTCTCAAGATTCAAGATTCAAAGTAGTAGCTTTATTGGCATGACTGTACTGACTACTCAGGGTTGCAGATCCCACAAGAGAAATGAGCAACCCACGTACTGTACGGAAACAAAGCCCCAAAAGAAACGAACTGTCTCACAAAAAGTCCAAAAACAAGCAGCATGCTACAATGTGAGAGGGTGAGTACGTGATCAGTTAGAAGACATGTTATCTTTGCCTTTTACTTTCGAGGGTGAAACAAAACCCATCTTGCAGGAATATTGGTCTCTCTCTCTCACACACACACACACACACACCACACACACACCACACACCACACACACACACACACACACACACACACACACACACACCACACATTAGTAACCTTCAGAATGATTTTATTTGCTCCATCACGTCTTTAGGATGATCTCTTTACCTCACTTAACCATGTGTCACTGCACTGGTGCCCATAATACGGTGCACATCCCTGATCAATAACACCAAACAAAAGCCATGAAGGCTGGAAATGGTGTGTGTGTGGGTGTGTGTGTGTGTTTGAGAGAGAGAGAGAGAGAGAGAGAGAGAGAGGGGCCAGTATAAGGCAGAAAGGTTACACTGGGGTCAGGAGGCCCAGGGGAAGCCCTTGCTTCAGTTCCCAGAACCTCAGAATTCATAAGGTCTGAAAACCACAGAGATCACTGGAAGAACACACACACACACACACACACTTAGACGCGTACTTATACACACACACTTATACACGCAGTGAGTGTTAAGAGGAGGGCTGGGAAGGTGCCGACCCCTCAGACCCCCTCCAGGGACAAATGCTCTCTCTCAGAGGGGATTGATGTCGTTTCAGGTCAATAACTGAGGTCTGGAGAAACGTCAAGCACGTCTGCCACCACACACACACACACACACACCTACTAACGTATACACACTCTTGCACACAGACACACAAACCTATAAACTCATATTCTCACATGAAAAAAACATATACACAAATGTCCTTACACACACACACACACATATATACACACACAGACAAAGCTACAAACCTACAGGTATAATAGTATAATAAATTACAATAGGAAATATTATAAATATTATGATAACTCTGGACATTGCAGCTGTAAACAGCCAACCAACACTGCAGATCCAAGTCTGTCATTCATGTCATGGTTGCCAGGTCCACTTTTTCTAATTCACTTTGGGTTTATTCTTCTATAAAGTCCCTTAGAAATATTGGTAGTCACAGGTTGCAGGTTTTTGGGGCCTGTTTCTAGTCCCGTCTCTCCCTCCAATATTCCTGCAAGATGGTTTTGTTCAAGCTCTAAAGTTAAAAGGCAATGAAGCATTTTTCCTAGCTGATCAAGTGCTCACTCTCTCACATTGTCTTAGGTCGCCTGTTCTGGACTTTTTTTGGGTTTGTTTCTGTATCATTTGCATATGAAGATACCCTTTATATTTACATGACAGTAGCATAAAAACACTTGTCTATGGATTAAAGCATTGAAGGGCTACACTGGCTCTCCCACAGTACTGGAGTTTTTTTGGTGGTCACATAACTAGCGCCACCACCCGCCACTTTTCTATCTAATATATATGATTTATTTCCTGATGACCTGAATGAGGAGGGCTAGATCAGGGAACAGCCTGGCTGTGAAGGTCTGAAGGTCTGCAGTGACTGCAATTCAGACTCTGAAGCAGGCTCACTGCTGATACACTTCTCTAATCCTTCTTATCCACTTCAGATAATGAGTGAGTGACGGCCCAGTGCCAGCCCGCACTTCCCACTTTCATCTCGCCTACGCTGCTGTGGAATGACGCCAGAGAACTTATCCCGCCCGGCCTGACAGCCAGGACACAGTCATAACTCAGTCCTGATGTGAACCAGAGCCCACAGTCGAGCCTCAAGTTCTGACCATGAGCACTGTACACTCATGGGCGACGTTTATTACAACCCCAAATCAGATAAGGTTGGGACATTATTAAAAAAGCACACAGTGTTTCTTGTATTCATTGCAGACAGGATGAACCTGAGATGTTCTATCTGGTCAACTTCATTTCATTTGTCAATACACATCCGTTCCTGCATTTCAGGCTGATCCCTCAGACAGCACTGCATCAAGAACCGTCATTCATCAATAGCTGATAGAACCACATGGGCAAGGGATTCCTTTATCAAGCCTTTATCAAGCTCTACAATACAGAGTTACATTCACAAATGCCACTTAAAACATTACTGTGCTAAAAAGAACCTTATGTTATAACCATGTCCAGAAGGGGCGTCGGCTTCTCTGGGCTCAGAGGCATCTGGGATGGACCATCACACAGTGGGAACGAGGATTGTGCTCAGACCCATCAGTATCACAGATCTTTTTTTGGAACATCCAGACTGTTATGAGGAACAAGTCCAAAAGCCAGGCTCTGGCATGGTATGGGGTCGGGTCAGGGCCCTTGGTAAAGGTCATTTCCACTTCTGTGATGCAGCATTAATGCAGAAAAGTACACTGAGATGTTAGAGCAACATCAGCTGCCTTCAAGACGACATCTTTATCAGGGACGTCTATGCATTTATCAAGAAGACAATGCAAAACCACATGCTGCACACATTACAAAGGCATGGCTGTGGAAGGAGAGGGTACGGGTACTGGACTTTCCTGTCTACAGTCCTGACCTGCCCCCAATAGAAAATGTGAACCAAATATCACCTGAAACACTAAATCACTTGAGATCCTCTGTGATAAAACATCTTTAAAGTGTGATGAGAAGGAATGGAACATTATAAAGTGGATAAATTATATATACAAATATAAATACACACAATGGATACATTATAAACTTTGTTTGGAATGTGTTGCAGGTCTGAAATGCAGGAATGGATGTTTGTTTTTATTTAAAAATGACATTTCTCAGGTTCATACCTGCTGCAGTGAAATAAAAGTCAATGTAAGAAACACTGTGTTTTGTTTTATTTGCATTTTCCATACTGTCCCAACTTCTTCTGATTGTACAGGGATTGTACAAGCTACTGCAATATCATATTGTTTAGATCTAAACAAAACAGATGAGACGGTGGTGGTATACAAGATGAAGCACCACCCAATCTGCACATAACAGGCAGAATTGAGGACCAATCAGAAAGCTCCGTGCACCGCTATATTATGGGAATATCACTGAAAGTAGGTGGGGTTTAAATATGCAAGAAAGAAGTACTGATTATTCCATAGATTTTAACTGAATCAGTCGAGTCAAGTCAGATTAATTTCTATAGTGCTTTTTACAATGGAGCATTGGCTCAAAGCAGCTTTTTTATAAGGCCAATCGGAAACTAAGTAAGCCTAGGGTGACAGTGGCAAGGAAAAACTCCCTAAACGTTACAAGGAAGAAACCAAGACTCAAAAAAGGAACCAGACCTTTATGGATGGCCTAGATGTTATATGTAAGCATGAACTAGTTATCTAATTAAAATGGGCTTCTATCATCCGAATATTTGTTAGCCAAAACTTTTCTGGAACAAGGTACAGTCTGGGTCTGGCTACAGTATAAAGGCTTACTTGCTTTAATGCAGTAACGTATTCTGTGCGTCCTGATCATGAATCATGTGCTACCGAATGCCTTTATTTCTCAGGTCTGTCTTTCCCCCTTAAGACTTGAGACGGTCTAAGGATGCACCCTTTTGGACCTCAGTACTTTCGGCTACGGCTGCTGCCGGCTCTCTGGAGTCAGTAGGCTGCAGGCAGGAAGTGGCAGATTTCCTGGAATGTGTGCGTTTCCTTCTGCTGAAGAGCTTGAACAGCACCAGTCCCTCTGATTTGGGCTACGAGGCGGCGCGTCACCTCTGTTTTGAAGCCGTAGTGTTTAGCTGCTCATCCTGTGCTCTCTCAGTGCCCACTGAATATCCTGCCTGAAAAACAGGAATGTCCTGGAACTTCGCTGACCCCAGAAATAGTTAAACTTCACACACCAAGTCAGGAGGAACGTCAAGTCTGAGGGCACTTCGTGTCCACTAAACACACACAACACACACTACAGGAATACGCACAGCTAGAACTGTCACTGAGTGCGTTTACATGATCGTAGCCGGATTTCTGCAGTTTTCTGATTATTCAAGTGGTCGTGTAAACAGCACACTCCCATCTACAAATCAGATTAACAAATCCCATAAAGAGAGCTGGATTTTACCCCAGTAATCGGATTACTCATGGCATGTGTACCAGCTACCCGATTTCAATGGCTAGCGGAAAAAAAAACATGGTTGCCAGGTCCACTTATTCTCAAAGATTTCGCTTCGTTAGGGATTATTTACATAGACCAAATGAGGGATTCTTTCATGGGATCTGGCAACCCTGGAGCGAAACAGCAAACCGCTAAACGTCTATCAAACACTTTGTGACAATGAAGTATTGGATTGATTAATATTAAAAATTGAAGTTTTTGCGAGAACCTTTCTGCAAGATGATTGGCTGGATGCAAAGTAGAAACCCGGAGGTTTCCCATTATCTGATCACACAAGTGCATGTTTACTCCTTGATCGGATTACTGACCATTTCCTGCAGTTATCGGATTATCAAATGCATGTCAACGTACTCATTATTAGATTATTATTTCACTCTGCCTGTATTTGAATACCATTATTTGAACTTTGTGTACGTGTTTATTCCAGGACCACATTGTTACACTCTGATTTGTAGATTTGGGACTGTGGTAGCCTAGCAGTTAAGGTACTGGACTATGGACTAGAAGGTCCAGGGTTCAAATCCCACCTCTGCCAAGCTGCCACTGTTGGGCCCTTGAGCAAGACCCTTAATCCAGAATTGCTTGGATTGTAAGATTGCATCAATCGCACTGGATAAGGGCGTCTGCTAAATGCTGTAAATGTAAGTGTAAACTCTGGGACACGTTTACTTCAAAATAACAGGACATCTACTTACCATGTGGCCATGAGGTACAGTATTGCAGTCTCAAAATCCTGCTCTAAAATGCAGGGGTGTGGCTAAAATAAGGCTCCGCCTATGGTTTAAAACTCTGTTTTTTCGGTAGAGACACAAAAACATGAGAACATTTTGAAAATACAGTTTTTTTTGGAGTGAATTCATTTCGTGATAAATATCTATTGCCTTAAACAAGTATAATTTATTCTTTTACTCAGTCCTACACTTTTTGAGACATCAACTGACCTAACACATAACTTTGGAATGTGGGAGGAGACCGACAGGAAACCCACACAGACAGGGGGAGAACATGCAAACTCCACAAAGGCAGCAGCCAAGTCAGGACTCGAACCTGGGTGTCTGAAGCTGTGAGATGACAGTGCTATCCTAAATTTAAGTATTATTCAGTTACGTTTAGGGTTTAAGGCTTAGGAGACGTCTCTGGATAGAAATGATTCCTTAAGCCTTGAATAGAATTGAAACAGATCATGTAACCCTTAAACTCCTTGTAAGGTCTAAGGACTAAATACTTCTAATACTGTGGGACTCCAGCTTTAACTAACATTATATATAACTTAGACAGTCACTTGTGGTGGCCACTTTATTAGGTACACCTCGTTCGCATACATGTCCGTCATCCGTTAAGGTTATTACCCTTAGAATTTATCGTCAGCAAAGATTCTGGGCTTCACAACCAGCATGCCAGTGCAGACGTACTCATGTAGTCCCTTTATCTCAGAGAGTGAGTGTGACTCGCGTCTTAATAAACCCATAAAATCGGCCTGGAACGGAACAGTCCTTTCTGGAAAGTAAAAATGAAAGTGTGCAGGCTGCAGACTCTCTGACCGGAACAAACTCAGACCAAGCTAAACGCAAAACGAGCCACGTCTTCCCCCATCTGAGCCCTGAAAGGAAACAGAGTGTCCGGCAGAAGACAGAGAAAAGACGAGATGGAAACTCAGCCATTGTGAAATTGTGCGGTTAGAAAAGCCCGCGTAAGCATCAGCTGACTCTCTCGCTCTCTCTTTCTCTCTCACACACACTTACGCACACACACACACTCCCAGAAAACTTCCAGTCATCATTTTCACTACCGACAGGGAATGTGTACGAGACAGAAAAACACAGACAGAGAGAGAGAGACACGGAGAGAGATGTAATGGCCACAAGAGGGCAGTTTAGAGTCAATGAGCATTTACTAGAGATGAAAACCAGGCCAAAGCGAGATCCTTAAATTCTAAAAATGAAACACAACAGTCCTTCATCATCTGGTGAGGGTTGCGGTGTGTGTAGTGTCAAGCTCAAAAACACTGGGCTCAAAGCAGCACACTCATCCACAGTACATTCACTCACACCTAAAAGTGCAGCCAATGCAACTACAAACATGTTTTCAAACGGCCATGGACGCCCAGACGAGTAGGGAAGAACAAACCCAACTCCACACAACCAGTGACCAGAGCAAACCCACAAAACAGACGGTTCTGGGCCACATATGGCTCAGAGGAACGTATGGGTCAGTTTTGGCAATAACAACTGTATTCTGAGCCAGATTTGACCAAACTAAAGGCAGTCATGTGCCATAGGTAATACAGTATCTGTGGACTTGATGGTTGCATTTCTGGATGTGTGCCGGCAGCCAGATTTGGTTGAAGTCATCACTGTCCTTTTTATTAGAGACACTGACCTTATCGCTGCACCTTGTAGACGTACAGTCATCAGTGATATTCCACTCAATGGTCATGTCCTCAAACAGCTGACCAACAGTTTCAAAAATGTTTCCTAGTTAGGTTGTGTTCAATGTGAGACCAAATATTGCTCTATAAAGTTCAACTTGGTGGACTTCTGGCAGACTACGGCTAACGATTAATCTCCAACAAAATAACAAAAGAGATATTTTGTGTTTGATAGCGTGTTTTTATTTTAAACATTCTATCTTTCATGACTTTAATCTTTGGGTAACAAGAAGAACAAGTTGAACATCCCAGGTGAAAGCCTCCTGACCAGCACATGGTGGTACATGATTTGCTGTTGTTTGTTAGGATCATTACAGGCTTAATATTTTTAATTATAGACATATATAGTAGGGGGTGGGGATTGGGAACACTGTACATGCGCCATCTACAGGAGCGGAGAGTGTAGTTTATCCCCCATTAAATTTTTTATCATTCCCCAAAAAAAATCAATTTTGAGCTGAAAATGGATGTAAGTAATTTTGAAAAAAATATCGTATACATTTCGTATACGAGATTGTAGTTTACAAACCACATTAAAAAGTTTTTTCCCTCAAAAAATCATTTTTACCCCTAGCTGAAAATGGATGTAGTATGATTTTGTGAAAACCAAATATCGCTAGACTCTGTACTGATCACACGGTTCTTCGTACCTGAATTTGCACGCCATATGTAAAATATTGTGTTCTGTAGGAGTTCATTTCATGGTGAGCCCAAAGCTAATATGCACCATAGGAAAAACTGCCAAGAGACACTCTCTCCTGCTCTTTAATGGCCAGGTTCTTTCCCAGACTTTCAAGTACGACCTAAAAAATTCATCCTGACCTGATAAGTTATAGTCTGATACGCTACAGCAGCAAGTGAGATCGCTGCTAGACGAGGGTCTACCATTAATATGAGGGTTCTCACTGCATGACAAGCAGAATTGTTGATGTGTTACTAACTTGGTCGAGGATGAAAACCAAAACTTATGAGGAACTGATGCAGAAATCTGGGGCATTCCAAGAAGGATCCCAAAAACGTTTTCAACTGTAACATGAATAGTGCTTTAGATAAGCACAAAAAAACATGTTTGCACTAATTATAACGGGCTGATGAGGATTTGATTCTTACAGGTTGATGCTGTGCTGCAGAGCTCTTCCATCTGGTTTGCATCATTTGGAAATGCTTAGAGGAGGGTTTGTTCCTGTGAAAGCCTGTTTATTAACCACTAAGCATCAGATTTTGTTCCCCTGAGCAAGGTTAATGCAGGGTACTGCTCTCCTGTTCGGACTGGTTCTGGCTCTGGTTGCTGCTGAGTCATGCTTTGGCAGAAGATCAGCCAACATGGATTTACAGATCCGAAGAAGAAAACTCTGGACCAAACGTATTTATGCAAGGTTTCTTTTAAAATGCTTGATCTTATGGAATTTATGGAAAGTCTGACTCATCAAAATGAACTTCTCTAATTCGAGAAGAAACTGAGCATTTGTTTCTACAGACCATTCTGTAAACAGCCTGCACCAGGAAAAAAAAAAAAAAAAAAAAAAAAAAAAAAAAAAAAAAAAAAAAAAAAAAAAAAAAAAAAAAAAAAAAAAAAAAAAAAAAAAAAAAAAAACATTTTATCGCTGTTGTGTCCTACAAAATCCCATCCTAACCTTTGTTACCTTAATCTCACAGTATATTATAAACTGGTCTAAGTGCTGGTTCAGCAGGTGCTTTTACCTTGGTAGTTTTATTAGAGGTAAATCATTTCCAACTTCTCGCTCCTGATTATTTTGTTTTGTTTTTGGATTATCTGCTGTTACTGGCTAAGAATAGTTGCTGCAGGTTGTAAAGCTGTTGCTCAGCTCGTGGACAAATGTGCAAAGGGAAAACAAATAATGCCGAAAATGTTTGTGCTTTGGTGGTAGGGGGGTTCCGCCTAGATTTCATACAGGGTTTAATTACATAAACCACAAATCAGAAAAGGTTGGGAGGTGAGGAAAATGCAAATAATAAAAACATGCAGTGTTTCTTACATGTACTTTGACTTTTATGTCATTGCAGACAGTATGAACCAAATATATTTCATGTTTTTCTTTCTGGTCAACTGGTCAATAAACATCCATTATTGCATTTCAGGCCTGCAACACATTCCAAAAAAGTTGGGAGGGGATTTCAAACAGGCGATTATAATCCTGATTTGGTACAAAAGCAGTATCCACGAGTCTCGAAGGAGCAATGATGGGCAGAGGATCTCCAGTTTATCAACAAATACGTGAGAAAATGATTGAAATGTTTTAAAACAATGTTCCTCAAAGAAAGACTGGAAGGGATTTATATATTTCTCTCCACAGAGCATAATATCATTAAACTATTCAAGGAATCTGGAGGAATTTCAGTGTGTAAAAGGTAAGGGCACAAGCTTAAACTGAAGAGGGGTGATCTCCGCTCCCTCAGACGGCACTGCATCAAGAACCATCATTCATCAATAGCTGATAGAACCACATGGACAAGGGATTCCTTTATCAAACCTTATCAAGCTCTACAATACAGAGCTACATTCACAAATGCCACTTAAAACGTTACTGTGCTAAAAAGAAGCCTCATGTTATAACCATGTCCAGAAGGGGCGTCGGCTTCTCTGGGCTCGGAGGCATCTGGGATGGACCATCACACAGTGGGGACGGGGATTGTGCTCAGACCCATCAGTATAACAGATCTTTTTTGGACCATCCAGACTGTTATGAGGAACAAGTCCAAAAGCCAGGCTCTGGCATGGTATGGGGTCGGGTCAGGGCCCTTGGTAAAGGTCATTTCCACTTCTGTGCTGCAGCATTAATGCAGAAAAGTACACTGAGATTTTAGAGCAACATAAACTGCCTTCAAGACGACATCTTTATCAGGGGCATTTTCAACAAGACAATGCAAAACCACATGCTGCACACATTACAAAGGCATGCCTGTGGAAGGAGAGGGTACGGGTACTGGACTGGCCCTCCTGCAGTCCTGACCTGTCCCTAATAGAGAATGTGTGGAGAATTTAGAAATGAAACAATGTGACAACGATGACCCCATAATGTTCCACAGCTTAAATAAACCGGATGGAGACTGTTGAAATGCTGCATTTATTTTTTATTTGCAATTTCCATGCCGTCCCAACTTTTTCTGATTTGAGGTTGTAGATCAGTCCTAATGACCCACGAATTTTTTTCCATGTTGTGTTTAGTACTAATTTGCTACTCATTTCTCTACTAATAATCCAGATAAGAACAATAACACAGAGCACTTGGATTTGATGTGGTATGTAGTAATGAGGATCAACTATTTGTAGCAGTCACTCAATGTAAAACTATTTCAGGATAAAGAACATCATTGGACGGAACAGACTGACACATGAGTCCTAATTAAAATGTAATCAGAACAGGCAACAGGAATTTAAACATGGTGTTATTAGAGCTTTGTCCGCTTTGTCAGAAAATCAGTCACCGTGTCCTTACTGAACTCTGAAACAAACACTCATTACACACACGGTTGGCATGGTGTTTGCTGATCAGACCACTTTAATCTTTTATCTAGTGGAGCTGGACCACACTGGGTGAGACTTCACGCCTCAGTCCCCCATGAGCAGTAAGCTAGGGCACATGACTGGGATCAGGGGAGAGCGGGAGGGAGAGAAGGGCTTAAGGAATGGCTGTAAATGTCAAATGTTGTTGATCAGACAAGTTTGTTGTCACTTTTTAACATATTTGAAGGTATGGACATTTGATATTCAGTTTAACAATACTTCTTCAGTTTTATATGGTTAGCTACATCACCTCCATCTCTCAGTAATGTTCAAATGAGGATCAAATGTCCAGATGGTAAAATATGATTTAATAAGCAAAGGTTTTCATTGGGTGTCCTAATTTTACATTTACAGCATTTAGCAGACGCCCTTATCCAGAGCGACTTACAATTGGTATAACCATACAATCCAAGCAATTGTGCGTTAAGGGCCTTGCTCAAGGACCCAACAGTGGCAGCTTGGCAGAGGTGGGATTAGAACCCTGGACCTTCTGGTCCGTAGTCCAGTACCTTAACCGCTAGGCTACCACAGTCCAATTGTGACTATTGGCATGACAAGTTCAACATATGAGTTAAAAGTCCAAGAAGAAATGCAGCAGTATTGGTTAATGTAGAAAATATAATGAAACTCTTTACAACCACTGCCTTTTGACTGATTAATTGTGGAAACTGGACTTAGAGCTTCATACTTTCGTATGACTTGACCTGAGACTTGCTTGACTTGTAGCAGGGACTTGAGTTACTTGAATTACCACAGTAACTTGGGACTCTCTTGGGACTTAGGAAAAGCAATAATGAACAAATAAATAAGAGAAATATATTTAACAAAAACGAACGGCACAGAAATAAAAATAACATTTTAGAAAACATCTAAGAAAATAAAAATGTTTAGAAACAGAATTATTTTTAATATGTTTCATATTTTCAAAGGTATTTATACAGCTTACAATATTTTCTATTAATACACATTCTGTTATTATTTTTCTGTTATGAAGTAACTTAAAATAATTTTATTTTAGCCTCTATTTTTCTATCTTTAGGCTGCATTTTTTAAAATGAGATTTGGTGTTGCATGCAGAATTTGCCAGATTTGTGAAACCGAGACACAGCTCTAAGCTCCGAGGAGCTTCCCTTGATCGATAAATAAAAGTGAGAAGTGGAACTGCAGCGCCGTGACTCTGTAGGATTAGAGCTGGACGTTTCCACTTCCACATTTCTTGAAGCAGATCTTTATTTAAAGCCTGACGCTCTTACTCTTAGTGCTTACGACTGATTCAGCTCATCACAGAACACCTAAAGACATCACACACACGATTACATAAAACCTCTGGGTATCATCCACAGCAAACACACAGTCAGTATGAAATGTGATATACAGTGGGTGCTTAAAAGTTTGTGAACCCTTTAGACGTTTCTGTATTTTTGCATGAATTGTATCGAAGTAACACTTGACCAATAGTATCTGTACTTTGACTTGAGTAATGAAGTTGTGTCCTTCGTCCACCTCTGATCCATCTTATCTATTTATTTAGGCTACTCAAGTCATGATTTATTGCATTACTGACTATTACATGTCTAGTTATGAGCTATTTAGCAGCATCTATAAGAAAAGTAAAGTGTTTGATATATTTTGGTTCCTCATGTTTGAAAATGTCTAGCTAAAGAAGATCAGGTCATTTGTATGGTTTTTGTAGATGATTCACGTAGCTGTAGTTACAAACCATGATGTAGCCTCAGTATCATGGATCTGTAAAAGGAATACTTTTACTTCTTTACTTTTTAGTAACATATACTTTTATATGGAGTAGAATATATCTACTATACCTAACATGCCTAGTGGATGCCTAGTGGATAAGGTAATGGACTATGGACCAGAAGGTCCAGGGTTCAAATCCCAAGCTGCCACTGTAGGGTCCTTGAGCAAGACCCTTAACCCACAACTGCTTGGATTGTAAGACTGTACCAATTGCAAGTCGCTCTGGATAAGGGCGTCTGCTAAATGCTGTAAATGTAAACTTGTGTACTTCTGTTGTTTGCTAAACGTTATATGATGCAATGTTAACAGTGGATAATGGGATGATCTGGCTCTGCAGATCGCTAGCGGTGCATTATGGGTGAAACACACTGTCCATTGGCAAGAGCACAGAACACAAGAACAGTTTCTATGTCCTGGAATCCCTCAAAGTGCTGACTCTCTGATCTGAACACGGCCTGGCGACTGCATGAATCATGACCTAGCGCTCGAGTCGCGCTTCTATCTGTTTTATCTGCAGCTATCAAAGGTGGCACACTGTCGTGTTCCAAAGCACATGAATGAATCATCAGAACAGAGAATCAAAACCCAGTGACTCAGAGCCACAAAGCCACTCGGAGTGTCACTTTCAAAGTGCTTTTTGTGGAATAAAAAAAACAGGAAGAGACGCAGATGTGAAAAATGCTTGATCCGCAACTCCTAACTCCAGAGTAAGGCAGGAGCACGTGCCGGTGCCGTGCCAATCACGCCGCCCGGCCACGTTGCACTTTTATTTGAGTTCACTGACCTCTAATGAAGCATTGTTTAATGTACAGAGGAAGGAATTGCTTTGCTGGAGCAGATATCCAGGTAGCAACCGGAGTTTATTGCAGTTCTTCAAAAACCTAAGAACTGTACTTCGGCCCGACTTCATTATCCAGTCAAAAGCAACAACGCTGAGGCTAACGCAGTCTTACAGCCAACAGGGTCCGTGACTGGTATGGAGGACGACAAGGGACAGAAGGGGTAAAGAGAGACTCAAAGTTAAGGAATGCTGTCGCTACAGAATATAAACCCAGACGCATAAATAAACCTGGTAAAACAGCACTTAGCTTCTGCACTGCACACAACTGGAGTCTTTCATGTGCCCCAAATGTAGCAATTTTTGAACCTATAAACATTTTGTTTGTCTTGTCCCCACAACAACACAGCTGCTCACCAAAACAGAGGCAATAAACCGCTATGAGCAGGCAGTGACAGTTATGGAGGACAAAGAGGGACAGAAAGAGAGGGAAGAGACGTGGACTGTTACATTTCAGACATGCAGATGTCGGCAGATGTCTTAGAATAAGTCAAGTCAAGTTTATTTCTGTAGCTCTTCTTACAACCGAGCATTATCTCTAAGCAGCTTTACAATTCTCGTGCACAGCCCTAATGGAACAAGCCCAGGGCGACAGTGGCAAGGAAAATCTCCCTAAATGTTCTAAGGAAGAAACCTTGGGTGGACCAAGACTCAAAGGGCAACCCAACCTCCTTGGGTGGCTTAGATGCTATATGCAAGAATTAAACTAAGTTAATACTTTTTACCGAATTAATACGTTTATAGTAGTAGTTTAAATAAACAGAAGCTGAATCAAAATTGAAATACAAAACGTACTTTATGGAATATAATAAAATATACTCACTGACAAAACTCTCCAAGAAGGAGCTCGGGATTGAATTAAATTCATATGTGTGAATGTAATGATGATTACAATATTAGAGAGAAAGGATAAGGTCATTGAGGGAAACTGTACAACTGAAAGGAGGCCCTAGTTACCCTGTTGGGCCGCCTCTAGCCTGGATACAAGATGAGATACGGTTGGGCATGGAGGTATACAGGTTCTGTATGGCACATTTGCCCACAGATGTTACAGTTGGGCCTGTAGATCCTGCACACTGCTATCAACACCTCCTAACAGATGGTGGCATTTAGTCGAAACTACCATCCTGCTTATCAGTCCAACGATGTGCCCCCTCTCAAAGTCTGGCAACTGGGCGAAATGTCTTTGAGTGCATTGTAGACAATCTCTCACCAAGAGGTACATTACCCAAAAGTAGCCTCTCAGAGCCTTTTTATAGGGTGGCGGGGGCACGTTTTACACCCTCAGTGTGTTTGCAAGAGTGAGGTAAACTCATTTAAGGAGCTGTAGGGGGAGCCAAGCTTGTTGTCACAGGGGCACTGGCCGTTGCTGACCCCCCCAGAAGCACCACTGCTTTTATTTTTCTTCTACGTAAAGCACTTTAACGACCTCTGTCTACAAAATGGGCTCCACAAATGAAAGCACCCCTCTTCAAATGACTCACACACTGCAGGGAACGAACCTAGATATGTTATGTTACCATATAATAATATCATATACAAATTTTAAATGTCTTTCATCTAAGATTTTTTTTCTAAAATCTGACATCTAAGCCGCCCAAGGAAGTCAGGTACCTTTTTGAGTCTTGGTCCTCCCAAAGTTTCTTCCTTATAATGTTTAGCTCCATTTAGGATTGGCCTTAGATATTAGAAGACAATCTAAAATTGTAAAGCTGCTTTGAGAAGATGCTCCGTTGTAAAAAGTGCAATAAAAATAAAGCTGGCTTGACTGTTCCTTTTTCAGAAAAAGGGGTTTCTTGGCTGCTACCCTTCCAAAAAGACCATTCCTGATTAAGCTTCTTCAGACTGTAGAAGGCTCCACTTGGTGTAAGGGGAGGTCACACTAAATACTTGCCACTCCAGCCTATAGAAGCTAATTTTTTCTGATATTTTCAGTTTTTAAATACTGCATACAAAATTCCTATATTTTCTGCTTGTATTCTAATAAACAGACTGAGAAATAATTATGTATGGTGGCAGTGTATCTAATCTAATGGTGGCCTAAGACTTTTGCTCCATACTGTATATAATTGTTGTGTTTTAAGGTTGGGTTTTACACATTACGTATAGTGTGATCTCATATTTTTAAACACTCACATCAAATAACTACATAAATAACTACAAACTTACAAACCAAAATCAGAAAAGGTTGGGACTGTATGGAAATTTTACCACTTTGCATTTTCTGATTTGGGGTAGTAAGATGTACTGATGCCCATGAGTGTGATTAATGAGCTGAGGCTGATGAGTCATTAGAGAAACAAAAGAAGAGAAAGGGAGAGCCATGAAACAGATTTATGTGGAGGAGGTTGGAGGGCCTGAGCCTTCCAGCCACTCCCACTGATAAACCTGAGAGCTGATACCCACAGCTATTCAGTGTGTGTGTGTGTTTGTGTTAGAGATTATTTTTGTTGATGTGTGACAGAGCGTTCAGACTCGGGTTTGAGTCCTGAAGGCCGCTGCCTATGTGGAGTTTGCATGTTCTCCCCATGTCTGTGTGGGTTCCTCCCACATTCCAAAGACTTGCTTTAGGTCAACTGTCATCGCTAGAGTCTCCTAGTTTGAATGTGTGTGTGTGTGTGTGTGTGTGTGTGTGTGTGTGTGTGTGTGTGTGTAGAAACAATAGCAGGAAATGGTATAGTGTGTGAGGAAGAAGTGACCAAGGATACCAGATAAGAGAGAGGGAGGATCTGTTTCTCTCCCTCAGTTTTTCCAGCCCATCGGCAGCACTCCGTTACAGGAACACTGCAGCAGTTTTGACCCTGATCTCCATCCATAACCTCACTCCTAAGATGAATTAACCGCTCCTGGTGATGTTTATGGTGATGCACATGCACTGGAGACACAGGTACAGTAAACAGAGATCCTGTAGCATATCAGTGGAACATTCCTTTAATGTGGAAATGTTCTGCTGATTTATGAGGTGGAAAGTTAGCACAACGTCTGCAGCTGATAAACTTCAATATTTGAAATATAGGTTTTTGTACCGTTCTAGATGATTCACTCTTGGGTTAAGATCTTAATATCGGCACCACTGACGATGTCATGCCGCAGTCCCGGCCCCAATGAACCGAGCAACCAAAGAAGCTCGGGAAGCCTTCTGAAAGCCTGATGTAGACCTTAAAACAAATGAACTCAGAACTGGGACCTTTAACCCAGTAGAAAACAGACAGAACCGGAAGCTTTAGCCCAGAGCAAAACAGACAAAACCAGATTCTTTAACTCAGAGGAAAACAGACAGAACTGGAACCTTTAAACCAATGTACAACAGACAGAACCAGAACTTTTAATCCAGAATAAAACAGACAGAATTGGAACCTTTAACCCAGAGAAACACAAACAGAACTGGAAACTTTAAACCAGTGTACAACAAACAGAACCAGAACCTTTAACCCAGAGGAACACAGACAGAACTGGAACCTTTAAGCCAGAGGAACACAGACAGAACTGGAACCTTTAAACTAATGTACAACAGAAAGAACCAGAACTTTTAATCCAGAATAAAACAGACAGAACCAGAACCTTTAACCCAGAGGAACACAGACAGAACTGGAACCTTTAAACCAGTGTACAACAGACAGAACCGGAACCTTTAACCCAGAGGAAAACAGACAGAACCAGAACCTTTAACCCAGAGGAACACAGACAGAACTGGAACCTTTAAACCAGTGTACAACAGACAGAACCAGAACCTTTAACCCAGAGGAACGCAGACAGAACTGGAACCTTTAACCCAGAGCAACACAGATAGAACCAGAACCTTTAACCCAGAGGAACACAGATAGAACTGGAACCTTTAAACCAGTGTACAACAGACAGAACCAGAACCTTTAACCCAGAGGAACACAGACAGAATTGGAACCTTTAACTCAGAGATAAACACACAGAACTGGAACCTTTAAACCAGTGTACAACAGACAGAACCAGGACCTTTAATCTGGGGTAACACAGATAGAACCAATAACTTAAATCTGGTGTAACACAGACAGAACTGGAACCTTTAACCCAGAGGAACACAGACAGATCCAGAGCCTTTATCCAGGGTAACACATACAGAACTGGGGCCTTTAGCCCAGTGTAACGCAGAGAGAACCAGGAACTATAATACAGGGTAACCCAGACAGAACCGAGACCTTTAACTTGGTGTGAAACAGACAGAACCAGCAACTTTTATCTGGGGTAACAAATACAGACCCAGGACCTTTAATCCAGCAGAACAGAGACGCCTTGACTTTAGGTGATGGGATGTCTCACAACACAGACTCAAAACTCAAACTTCACCTCACCAGAGACGGGATACGAACCAGCGAACCAGAGTGGCTCAGAGGTAGAACACTGGTTTGTGGTGCTGAGCCGGCCTGGTTCTCTGGGTAGGTGAGGGTTTGAGTTGAGGAGAGTGTATGAAGCAAATAATGGTATTTAAACCTGCCCAGGAAAAAGAAGATACAACCTTGTTTCAGTTTGTCTGCAGAGGTTCCTGCAGAGGCTGCAGTAACTCTCTTCCTGTAGTATTGTGGTATCCATGTGCTCTGACCAGGGGTGGACAAACTTTTGCTTATAAAGGTCAACATTAAAACCAACAGACACAGTCACCTCTGGCACATCTGTGGTGTTAGATCACCATCAACACTCCTCCGTGTGCTGTCAGTCCTCCCTAAGCTCTCTCTCCACACACACACACACACACACACACACACACACACACACACACACACACCTTCTCCTTATCATTATATTCTTAACAGAAAGTTTACATTGTGAGGCAACAGCTGCCCTTCTGCTTCATCTTTTACCGAAAATCCTGATTCTGGTTTCCCTGAATGAGTGGTGGGGGGAACCTCGAGTGTGTCAGTTTCCTGTCAGAAAATACTTCTAAATAAAACACCAAGGCCAGCACGTTTGCATTTTGGGTGGTGGTATGATGGTCAGTTAGCGAGACCTTACGATCCCGAGTTGGCCCAGTTGGTTAAGCTGGTTACTGCTGGTCTGGTGATGGTTTAACTGGTGAACTTGAAAGGTGGTGGACCTTTGTGTCCATTATAACCTCAGGAATAAATGTAGCAGATTTTGGGGATAAGATATACAGTGGTACCGCGGTCAAATTGTCAAATTCGGTTCTCGACGCATTTTGACCTCATCATTTGCTCGGTACTCAGTGCACCCGCTTAAGCTTGTAAGAGTCGAGCCGCACGATTCATGATTCAGTACACAGTGATTCAGTGATTCAGATTCACAATAGCGGTTGCTCAGAGAACATCACCACTGAGAATTTCTCCACGGTTTGTCTTTACTTTGACATCTTCAGTACTGTGGATGTACATTGCACTGAATGACATGAGATTTTTCAACACTTCATTATAAAATAAGCTTTGTGTTAATGATTTGGGCCAGCTGTAGGGGAATGTCAGTGTGTTAAACATGAACTTACTTATCATTACTTATCATAGGCTAAGCCATGGTCCATGTATCTTATGATGGATTTGTTGAACATCTCCCCATCATAAATCAGGAGCTCCTGTACAGTACAGCTCCATTAATGCTGATAATGCCTCATACAGGGGGATTTTCTGGGGGTCTGGAACCCATTCATTCAGTTTACATTATTCCTTACGGGAAACATTTGCTCTGTACTCGTCATTTTCGGTTCTCGACGAGCCTTAATGAATTAATGATGAGAACCGACCAGTACATGCTGTGTTTTAGGCACAGATTAACCCTGTACAGCTTGAATCAGTACAAACCAGCTGGTAGCAGCGTGGAAGTTGTGCTGGTCTTTGCTGCCTTAGCATTGTATGTGATACAGGACCATTCATAAGGAACACAACTGCACAATTTGCCCATGGCTCAAAAGGACTAAAGACGTAACTACCATGCAGTTGGGAGCCATTCATGGTTAGCTGCATATACTGTATAACGATCCTGTTAGCAGTGGTTTGCTCTGCCCGTTAGCCCTTCCCCTCATGTCCAAACATCTCTGAGCGGTGTATCTACTGGCACCTTCTCCAAGCTATTTCAGTACTGCGAACTCGACAAACTCAAGAAAAGCCGTACAATGGCGCACAAACAATTACAGCCCAGAACCAGAGGCACAGGATGCCTCCTCAACAAGAATGGGTACGATGATGTCATTTTCAGTTTTCAGACAGAGCTTTCAGTGTGTGAGAGAACTCTGTGTTGAAATAAAATGCCAGCAACACACAGATCCCAAATCTGATACACACCATAAGTATAGAGACACAGTGGAGATAATACACACACAATGCATACTTACCTTCCACATGTTACACAAAACAAAAACAAAAAAAAAACTACTGGGCTAAAAATCTAGAAAGACATTTAATATAATATATAATACATTTAATATATGTACAAATGTACATTTAATACATTTAATATAATATATTTAAGATATTGGTTTGTAAGTTAAAATATCCATAATTTGGATTAGAAGTGAGGCTAGCTTTACCAGTTTTTTTTAGATTGCTGCGTACATAATCACAGAGTCAGCTAACCGTTTTACACAGTGCAGTGGTACCTCGGTTCTCGTCATTACATCGTTCCAGAAGGCCGAAAATTACGAGTACTGAGAAATCTTTCCCATAAGGAATAATATAAATGGAGTGAATGGGTTCCAGACCCCCACAAAATCCCCCTGTATGAGGCATTATCAGCATTAATGGAGCTGTACTGTACAGGAGCTCCTGATTTATGATGGGGAGATGTTCAGCAAATCCATCATAAGATACATGGATCATGAACTGATGAGGTTAATATAGTCTGTCCTGTATCGGTTACACATTAACACTTACATTAACCTACAGTCACCCCAAATCATTACCACAAAGCTTATTTATAATAAAGGGTTGAGAAATCGCATGTCATTTAGTGAGTCATGGATTGAAAGTGAAAAGTCAAAAAAAACACTTACTCTATTGGTGACGAGTACAGAGATACCACTGTATAATATAAAATAACAACCATTACTATATGTTACTATAGTTAATCAACAGTACATAATGAAACAGTGAATAACATAAAAGTGGAGGGTTTAGGTACAGATAAGAAGCCATTTAGAACGCTGTTTACATCCGGTATTGTCCCGATCGTCTGTCATTATAGTGGGTTAGTGGTTTGGGTGGCCAGTTTTTAGCCTGGAGATTAAACACTTTATACTCTGTGGGAACTTGGTTAATCAGAGTCCAGCTTGTGGAGTTCTACCATATTGCCATACTAGACACTTATTAGACAGTGCTGATACTGCGATAAAACTGCTTACAGTTCCAGGACTACATTTATAAATCTGAAACTCTCTTTAGCTAGTACTGGAACCCACACTGAATAGTCTAATGGGAAGAAATATGGCAAATACACAACTATAAAGAGTTAGAACCCCATCCAAAAGATATCATATCAATCTCCATGTTATTGCATGTTTTAGAAAAAATGTGTGGGTTTTATTGTAATTCCTGAAACAGGTTTCATGGAATACCCACTATCAACACACACAGGCACAGACATTGAATTCTTAAACACCCATGCTCTGATTTACAACGTTTTTACGACTCCAGCGCTAGGTTTTAAAAATCTGGGACCCTCTTTGCAGCCATTGTACCCCCCAAATCGATCTTGACCTCCCTAGAATTGCCTCATGAGGAGCAAACAAGCTGCAGACAGTACGTATGATCCGGTAAACACACCTATAAAGAGCCTGAAACACAAACTTAATGGTCTAGGATTTAAGCCAAGAACATCCTTTCATTCCAGAGTCATCGCACCCTTATAAACTGCTGGCGTTCCCTTTCTGGATGTCTTAAGCCATGTGGAAAACAGGGTGGATAGAACCCCGAGTGCCGACACACACACACAAACACACACACGAACAGAACAAGGCTGGCACTGACCCAGTGTCGAGGGCTGCTGTCTGGGGAACGTGGCTGGTATCTCTGCAGTGCCACTCCTCCGTCGGCATCCAGCTCCAGGCAGAGGGGTAGCGGAGGCCAGGGCAGGAGTGATGCCAGCGGGTAGTGAGAGATCATGATGCCCTCCTGTGCTGTACGGTCTGTGTGGACTAACGAGAGGAACACGGTCTCAGGTGTACAGCCATGATTCACTCAGGACTAGAGGGTAACGACGAAGATGAAGATGAAGGTCCATTGCATTAAGTCCATGTGAGCTGAACTGTAAACACTCCCTCTCTCCCTCTGGCTTGCGCTCTCTCTAACGTGAGAAAAGCTTGGCTCTCAACTCCAGCCACATGAGTGATTAAAGCCTATTGTGCGTCAAACTCCTCCTCTGCGTGGGGGGG
>JAJAGP010004163.1:0-55426 GCA_025084515.1 Ancistrus triradiatus | reverse complement strand
AGGCTTTGGTGATCGAGCCTTCTCAAGATCTGCCCCTAGACTCTGGAACTCTCTTCCTCCACTGGTCAAACAATCCAAATCACTCTCTGTATTCAAATCTAACCTGAAATCTTATCTCTTCGCACTTGCTTATAACCTTCCCCATGCTTTCACTGTCTGACTCTGCCACTGTTCACTATTTCTTTTGTAAACGGTTCTCTTTCATCTTTCCCATAAACTGCCCTCAGTCTGCTATGCACCTCTACTGGTATGTTCAAATACTAATTTGTCTTTTGTGTTATACTGTTATATTTTTTATTTTATTTTATTTTTTTTTCTGTCTGTGTCAATGTTTTATTTATGTACTTTGAATTGTAAGCGTCTTTGGGTTCTTGATAAAGCGCTATATAAAAATAAAGAACTATTAATTATTATTATTATTATTAGATCATACACACACAGGATCTACAGTACATATCATAGACACACAGGATCTACAGGACAGATCACAGACACAGAGGATCTACGGTACAGACCAGCCTAATGATTGCTGCTCCACAACATTCCTGATTCCTGATTCCTGATTGGTCAGAATGAAACCAAACCCGAAATCGACTTTCTCGGCATTCTTCTTTTTAATCGCTTTACCAAGCGTTTGTATGACCGTTTAGTCACCGCTAAAGAGTAATTCTTTAATCCTTTAAATGATTTATTTGAAATCTGCAGTAAATGTATCGCAGTCCGGATCTGCTCACGGCGCTCTGGGTATTTCTGTTCGCTTACTTCAGCACTTCAGCAGGTGAGCTACAGCTTTTATTTCTAAGTATGCTAACAGACACTCAGAAATGGAGGTTTTTCTGTCAGAATGTTCCTGAGACAATAATTACTTAATTTTACCATAACCAGCAGTACAGTTTCGCTTTCTGTACATCGTTTGAGGTTGATCGAAACCTGATCGAAACTTGTATGACCTGGGGATTTCGGGGAAACTCATTAGATGACTCAACGCAACATGAAGCTAAGTGAAGCTAAGCTGGTTTACTTCAGCTAACCCCGAGTTTCTCACATCGAGGCACAAACACTACGGAGAAATCTCCGTCTCTAGAGGCTGATCAGACTAATCTAATGTTCCATCATTCCCTGATGATTATCTGTGTGAGCCTTAGCGTTTTTCAGGATCAATCTCAGTGATACTGATGTGGTGGTGTGTTAACGTGTGTTGTGCTGGTATGAGTGGTGTGTTGTGTTGGTATGTCACTGCTGGACTGAAAATATTCCACCTACCAAAAATGTTTTGCAAGTTGACTCCAAACCCCAGCAGCACTGCTATGTCTGTCCATTCTTAACAGCACATTAGTGTCACTGTAATGCTGAGACTGATCCACCACCCAAAGAGCACCTGATCTGTGGTGGTCCTGTAAGGAATATAAATTTTAAAGCAGAATATAAATTGAAAAGTATAGAATGCCTAAGACTTTTGCACTGTACTGTATGTCAGTGCCAAAACTGTCCAGATGTTTCCACGGAAACTAAGAAAAGAGCTCCATGGGATGATGGATATGATGATAGTGATATGGAGGAATGATAATGATAGAGTAAGAGATCTACTGTGCTACCAAGGAGAGGGACTGCATGATCAGACACAGGCAGCTAAGGAGGGCGTCTCAAACTAACGTGGGTGAGGTAAGGTTTTGATTGATTTTGGCCATCTTGGCCCACAGTGTGCATTTTTCATTTTCCTCCTGTGATTACACAGTGGCTACTGATAATGTATAAAACATCAGTGTTTTGCTAAAGTTACATTGTGCATGTTCAACTTTGTTGATGCATATTTTGTACAAATTTGCTATATTTCATGCTAAATTCACACTTTAGTGTACTAATGCACCAATACTTGACTCTATTATCATTTAAATTTCATTTTTTCATTTTTGAATTTATATACAGTTACATTTACATTTACAGCATTTAGCAGACGCCCTTATCCAGAGCGACTTACAATTGGTACAGTCTTACCATCCAAGCAATTGTGCGTTAAGGGTCTTGCTCAAGGCCCAACAGTGGCAGCTTGGCAGAGGTGGGATTTGAACCCTGGACCTTCTGGCCCAGAGTCCAGTACCTTAACCACTAGGCTACCACAGTCCCAGTATATACAGTGGTGCTTGAAACTTTGTGAACCCTTTAGAAGTTTCTATATTTCTGCATAAATATGACCTAAAACATCATCAGATTTTCACAAGTTCTAAAAGTAGATAAAGAGAACCCAGTTAAACAAATGAGACAAAGATATTACATTTGGTCATTTATTTATTGGAGGAAAATGATCCAATATTACATATTAGTGAGTGGCAAAAGTATGTGAACCTCTAGGATTAGCAGTTAGTTTGAAGGTGAAATTAGAATCAGGTGTTTCAATCAATGGGATGCCAGTCAGGTGTGAGTGGGCACCCTGTTTTATTTAAAGAACAGGGATCTATCAAAGTCTGCTCTTCACAACACATTTATGGAAGTATATCATGGCACAAATAAAGGAGATTTTTGAGGACCTCAGATAAAGAGTTGTTGATGCTCATCAGGCTGGAAAAGGTTACAAAACCATCTCTAAAGAGTTTATACTCCACCAATCCACAGTCAGACAGATTGTGTACAAATGGATGAAATTCAAGACCATTGTTACCCTCCCCAGGAGTGGTCGACCAACAAAGATCACTCCAGGAGCAAGGTGTGTAATAGTTTGTGAGGTCAGAAAGGACCCCAGGGTAACTTCTATGCAACTGAAGGCCTCTCTCACATTGGCTAATGTTAATGTTCTTGAGTCCACCATCAGAAGAACACTGAACAACAATGGTGTGCATGGCAAAACATATTTCCATGTGCAGTTTGCTAAAGATCACGTGGACGAGCCAGAAGGCTATAGGAAGAATGTTTTGTGGACGGATGAGACCCAAATAGAACTTTTTGGCCTAAAAGAAAAGAATTATGTTTGGAGAAAGGAAAACACTGCATTCCAGCATAAGAACCTTATCCCATCTGTGAAACATGATGGTGGTAGTATCATGGTTTGGGCCTGTTTTTCTGCATCTGGCAGGACGGCTTGCCATCATTGATGGAACAATGAATTCTGAATGATATCAGAGAATTCTAAAGGAAAAAAGGAAAATGTCAGGACATCTGTCCATGAACTGAATCTCAAGAGAAGGTGGGTCAGCAGCAAGACACTGACCCTAAGCAGACAAGTCGTTCTACCAAAGAATGGTTACAGAAGAATAAAGGTAATGTTTTGGAAAGTACTGACCTTAATCCAATAGAAATGCTGTGGAAGGACCTGAAGCGAGCAGCTAATGTGAGGAAACCCACCAACATCCCAGAGCTGAAGCTGTTCTGTACAGAGGAATGGGCTAAAATTCCTCCAAGCTGGTGTGCAGGACTGATCAGCAGTTACATGAAACATTTAGCTGCATATCATTGCTTGGGGTTGTTTTGGGGTTAATTGTGGTATTGATCAGAAAGACATGTAGTGCTTTTATCTCTGTTATGTACTGCAGGTATATTTTCTACAGCAGGATTAATACTTTCACCTGCAGTCAGAACTTATCTGTGTAATCTATCTTTGTTACAGCAGCACTTTGGAGGTTGATGTTATTTTCCTGATGAACTATTTACCTTTATTATTTTTACAGAAACTCATTCTCTACAGTTCCTCTACACTGCAGTCACAAAAGGAATAAATCTCACAGAGTTCACTGCTGTTGGTCTGGTGGATGGAGAACAGGTTATGTACTATGACAGTAAGAACATGACATTGATCAATGAGACGGAGTGGATAAAGAAAGATGATGCTGAACCTCACTGGAGCAAACAGGCAGGGCGTATGTGGCGTGACGAGGCCGATCTCGAACACCGATTAAAAACAGCAATGGAGGGGTTTAATCACACTACAGGTAATGATGGAAACATTTGAATTTTTAAATAATCAAGTTGGAATTCATGGTAATCCGGATTTTGTTGGGTAGCAGAGCTAAGTGGTTTTTGGTCAGTGACTGTACAAGGCTGCTGTGAGGCGTTTAAACAGAAAGCGGAAGGACGGATGAACTTAGTGTATCGATATCAGTGAGAGAACTTGTGCACATACAGCATGTGTGAGTCTGGACCAGTGAAGCGAGACCGAAACTGGATCAAATTAAACATTTGGCCAAAAGCCAAATACTGAGCATGTTTTTTTGCAGGTTTTCATTCATTTTGCCATTTTTTCACCATTGCATAAATTTAATAGCCTAAATGTATTTTGCCTTGCTTTTCAAAGAAAAGAACAATTGCAAAACTACAATTTGAGAATATTTATTTGAACACATTTTAACATCCTAGCAGACATATATCAATGAATCACAATATGACTTAAATTAGTAAAAAGAAAAAAATTATGAAATATAATATTAAAAATAATAATTTGCCCCCTTATTTAAAAATAAAATGTCATTATGAGCAATAAAATAAATTAGTTATTAAAACAAAATATTTTTATTTGCCCCCAAATAAAAATGCAATATGACCATATTGCTTAACATCAATTAGTAACTTATTTTTTAATTCTTCTCCTGTCCGTACAAATGGCCTACCTGCGTACCATCTGTGCCGGCCTTGATTCGTTCTCCAATATCTGAGAGGCGTATCACTCCTGGTGTTGTGGACCTCTGAGAGATAGACATCTAACTGTTGAGCGCTTGAGCTTGTCATCTGCCTGCTATTTAGATTTATAACATGTCAGACAGCGAGGGGGGTGTGGCTCATCTGTACCACTGGCCTTTCTTTCCTCCACACTGTGTCCCCATGTCATGTGCTGTATGATCGTCTTCTAATCACGATAACACACAGCCTCTCTCATTCTTATTGCTCTTATAAACAGCAACAAGTATTTATTTAAAATAATATTCTCTGGCTCTGCGCTAGCTTTAGCTTTAACCTCTTTCCCTTTTTTAGTTTTTAACGTATTCAGCTGGGTGATGCTGTTTTAAACGTCTTATTAAATGCATTGTTCTGAACGTTTTCGAAAGTTGTTCCTCTACGGCTTACTTTGCCAATGCACAGCAAACAGCACTCACTGAAGTAGCCTAGCTGAAGACATGGCTGTGTCCCAAATAGATTCCTACAAACTAATTAGGCTCCCTAGTCCCTCGTTAATATTGCGCCGCTAGGCCTAGGGCGAAACTATTAAGTAGCACTCAAAACACAACTGAAATCTAACACTTCCTCATGATCAACATGCATCAGCACATGCTCAGCTGTGTTTAAAGCTCTGTGCATGAACTGAATTCTGAACTAAAGTTCTGTAAAAGCACTGTGCTGGTCACGTGTTGGCTGTGTTTGTGTCGCCGTTGTGCGTTGCACAAGTTAAATGTGACCATCACAGAATCAGTTATATGAGACTGATTGGCCGATCACCCGTTATGTCTGATGTGTTGTTGTTTTTTTAGATTTTCAAACTCTGTGCATTTCTGTCTTTGTATCTGAAGTCTGTTTTTATTCCTGAGTTCTGTGATTCCGTGTTCTCCACATGGCAGAAATTGTAGGGCCCTACTTTTGTGTAAAAAGGTTTTCCAGCATATAATACATACTGTTCCACTTTGTACTCACCTCTTGATGGATATGTTTTGATGGCATTTCGAACTGCTCTTGGATTGGTTGTAGGTGCTCATAAGCAAGTGGAGAATGCTTAAAGTGGCCCTCAGTTTTCTCACATATTGCCATCACATCTGCAATACTGTTCTGACTAAATAGTCCCTTGTTGACTGCTAGTCGAATTTTGGCAATGCACCATATGGCTTTCAGATTGTCTTCCATAGCTTTGAACACATTTCTTGCATTGTCACTGATTACTGTTACGATTCGCTATGGCAGGGGCGAACCGAGTGGGAGTAGAAGGTTAGGACCCAAGTGCAGGATGGTCCCGAAGGAACAAAATAAATAAACAACAGTGTGAGATGGGGAAGTGTGTATGAGGATACATGGGCACGCACGCACCGAAAAGGGGAGAAAAAAAAAACTGTGTCTAGATATGATCACAACTTGGGTTTGAAGCCTGAGTGCCGGCGTTCCGGAGCGAACACATTATCAGCGAAACATGGGGCCGCTGCTGTAAACAATCCCCAACAAAAGGACTTTAAGCCTTAAGGCAGACACGGGCACCACGAAAAGCAGGCTCAAAACAAAAGGTCTAATAATAACGGAAGCAAAAAGGAAGAGGGAAACGCTGAACAGCGCACAGCCAGTAGGAACTGCGTGCTGTGCTCATGGCATGAGGTGCTAGCGGTTTAAGCTGCAGGCATGACCAAACAAAGGAGTCCGCTTTAAAGCAATAAGTGGAGCTGCTGAGCTGAGCGCTTGCAGTGTGGAATAGATTGAATTGCTTTCTTGTACTCTGCATACTGTTCGGGTGTTTTGATTTCAAGTGATAAATTAAACATTTGTAGATGTACTCTGTCTTGACAATTCAGCAGAACGAAGTCTGTAAATAGCCATTCTTGGGTCATTCTCTGACACTTTAAAATGCTTCCACACATCCCGTGTGTTTGCTCCATTTACAAATAGTATTGTCACAATACCAAAATTATGACTTCAATATAATACCTGCCTAAAGTATCTCTATACCAATACTGCAACGATACCATGGCAAAAACCTAAAACATCAGAAAAAGTAATGGAATAATAGATGATAGAACAAAGAACTTAAAATGATTTGTTTTTTGTTAATAATAAAAAAACTGAAAGAAATTGACAATCAGTAGGTAATTGAATTTTGCTGGTGTATTATACCATTAATTTGATTCATGAAAATAATTTGAGTAGAAAGGTCAGATTGTTATTAAGGCTTTTACACAGTGAACAGTAATCTGTCCCTCTGTATCCTTTAGTTTATGGCATTGCTTTGACAGGTTAGTTAACTTTGTATTTGCAGCCGCATCTCACTGGTTAAACAGTTTCTACTGAGTGTACATACATGTTCATGTCATAATTATCAGTACTGCTGTGAGTACTGATGTGAGGCTGACTTCCCCAGGCGAGGAGAGCTCCAGCAGGCAGGAATAATCCAGAGAATGCGTGGCGAGATTCAGGAAGGACCGGTGGCAGGTTTGTAGACGGAATGATCTGGCGACATCTGGAAGTGATGACTGATGTTTTATGGTGTACTGGTGATGAAGGATGATCGGGATCAGCTGTGACGAGAAGGTGGAGTCGAGGCGTGTTGAAAATTGTCCAGTGGATCTGGGGAAGAAACAGAGCACACAACATGCACACGCCGTACTCAAAAACATAAACAAAACATTGCGAGAACTAAGGGATCGGGGTACAAGAGCAAGACGAAACAAAAACAAGGTGGAACCAGAGCGAAATCTGACAATAAAAGCCAGTTAAACAGTTATTGTTGCCTTTAACTTCCTTGTTAAAGTCAGATGGTTAAGACGATTGCCTGTCACATAATGGCTCTCACTCGTTTTATTTATATTTGAGGACATGGGCATTATGTAATAATGTTATCTATCACATTCACTAACCTCTTTTGGGGGGGGGGGGGGTGTAATGGACTGTAACAGACCATAGCACAACACAAAACGTGTGCAATTTTTATTTCATTTTTTTTTCTCTCTCCATTGTGCAATTTATAATTTATACTTTTCCTTTCTTTCTCTTACTTTCTTTCCGTGTGTACATTTAAATTGGTGCTGCTGGAAATTTTATTTCCCTGAGGGAAAACTCCCAAAGGGATCACTAAAGTTTTATCTTATCTCTTATCTTATCTTATCTTCCACTCTTTGAGTAAGCTGGAAGTGTTTTGTCTCCCTTGGTCTTTGTAGATTCAAAACATCTTTTGCAGACTGGTTTTGTTGTGTTCTTGGGAGCGTGTACTTCCTCTACAAGCCATGGACGGTCTGCAAAAGCGCTGGTATTAGCAGCCAGTAATTCACTCATCTAATTCACTGTGTTTACCTGCAGGGAGAGGAAGCAGAGTGCTACACGCACATACTGCCCCCCTGTGGCACATAGACACAAACTTACAGAAATAAATGAAGCTTTTCTTTCAAACATGGCTATTTTTTTACTGGTACTAGTACTGGTACTGTTGTAATGAAGTGTCCTGCCGTTTTTAATGGCAAGGTATCGCGATACTTTTCTCTATTTACAAAAAGTGCTTCACGCAATTTGATCGGGTAATCAAAGACACCATTGTTTGTTTTAATTTATTCAGTCTTTTCACTTATTCAGCTGAAAGTGCTTTTTTGTGTTTGGGTTGCGAAATATTTGCTGCATTCCTTTAGCATTATGTAATAATTTAAATAATGATTACATGTAATTGTCACATTTGATTTTTGCTGAAAATTATATAAAAAAAAACTCAAAACATGTTATAACAAGTTGAAAAGTCTACTGTACTTGAGAGGTCAGTTAATTTATGAAAATTAAACTTGTTTATATTCCTTAAACATTCTGGCAGTTCTACAACTAAACTTATAATGTAATCAATTTTGTTATCCTCAAGTTGTAACCTCAGTTTGTCGATTTTGTTTGTTATGGATCTGGCTGTTTGTTTGTTATGGATCGGTTGTCTCTTTAGCCGCATTAGCAAGCCTGCTCTGCAGCCGCGCTTTTGTTTCCTTTGTTTACGTTTCCTCCTCGGCTTGCCACTGGGTAAAACAATCCATGGAGACTCAGGGGTACTGGCTATGTCCTCCGGTATATCATGGAACCTGTGGTATTCCACCGAAATAGTAATTTTGCAGCAATATCCCCAGTCTAGTAGTTTTTGACGACTGTATGTTTGCTTTGCCAAACAAACTGTGAAATTTCTGCACATCCATACGTACAGACACAATTTAAAAAACAGAGATTGTCTGTGCGCGCTGCCATCTTGAATGCGCCCCATGCTTGGGTGCATGGCTCTGCCTAGCTCCGTACCTGAATATGCCGTGCCCCCAAGCTCCGTACATGAGCATGTAAGCACCGTACCTGAGCAGTTAGCGCCCCATAGCTCTGTACCTGAGCATGGCGCACCCTTGAGCTCCGTACTTGAGCATGCTGCGCCCCCACGCTCCGGAACTGAGCATTAAGCTCCGTTTCTGAGCAGTTAGCGCCCTGTAGCTCCATACTTGAACGATAACTAACGAAAGTTACCTCAGGCTTCCTGCCCCTACGAAAAACTGAACCCCTTAACGGACTCAGTCCACCACTTTCCCTAACCAAAGAAAACCCAAGGAATAACGCATAAGACGGGACGAATGCTCTCAACAAGCGAGAGATGGGTGAGGTCTCGCATGTACACTGGAGATTGCGAAGCAGACACTAGTAACACAATCACGCAGAATCACCGTGCATGCGCGATTGCATAGCCTGTGTGGATTCAAAACGATAATTAAGCCAACACTGGCCTCTAATGTCAGAATGTCAGCTTGGCGGAATACCCACAGAACTGGGGGGGCTCACTCAGCCGTGTAGGGTCAACACTGGCCTCTAGCGGCCCAAACATGACCCTTAATATTATATGTCAGTAGTGCAGGTTCCCGTTTAGC
The DNA here is from genome assembly GCA_025084515.1 of Ancistrus triradiatus. Classification (NCBI taxonomy): domain Eukaryota; kingdom Metazoa; phylum Chordata; class Actinopteri; order Siluriformes; family Loricariidae; genus Ancistrus; species Ancistrus triradiatus. The sequence goes on along the minus strand of JAJAGP010004163.1, from coordinate 45,887 downwards.
ATTGTGATGGCTTTGGGAAAGAAGCTGTCCCTGAGTCTATTTGTTTTGGCTGGTATGGACCTGTAGCGCCTACCAGAAGGCAACAGGTTGAAGAGTGGGAAGCCGGGGTGGGTATTGTCGAATGTTCCTGGCTCTGGTGAGACAGCGGGAGTTATAAATGGAGTCTATGGAAGGCAAAGAGCAGCCAATGATTTTTTCCGCAGTGTTGGTCACCCTCTGCAGTCTTCTTCTGTCAGCTTCTGTGCAACTGGAGTGCCACACTGACACAGCATAGGTCAGCAGGCTCTCGATGGTGGAACGGTAGAAGGTCACCAGCAGGCTTGTGTGTAGTTGTTCCTTCCTGAGTACCCTCAGGAATTGTAGCCGCTGCTGGGCTTTCTTGACCAGTGCAGAAGTGTTGACGGTCCAGGAGAGGTCTGCAGAGATGTGTACACCGAGGAATTTAAACGATTCTACTCACTCCACACGTTCGCCGTTGATGTACAGGGGGCAGGGGCATCCCTGTTTTGCCGGAAGTCCAGGATGAGTTCTTTAGGCTTGGTTATATTTAGTGCTAAGTTGTTAACTGCACTCCACTCCCCAAGTTTCAGGACCTCATCTCTGTATGCCGCCTCCTCACCCCCTGTTATCTGACCCACCACCGTTGTGTCATCAGCAAATTTCACAATGATGTTCTCTGGGTGGGCAGGACAGCAGTCGGATGTGTAGAGTGAGTAGAGAAGTGGGCTCAGCACACAGCCCTGTGGGGAGCCGGTGCTGAGGGTACGGATGGAAGAGAAGTGAGGCCACAGTTTCACCTGCTGTGGTCGGTTGATCAGAAAGTCCCTGATCCAGGAGCAGGTTGATGATGGAAGCCCCAGATTGGTTAGCTTGGGGATTAAAATGTCCGGTATTATTGTATTGAAGGCAGAGCTGTAGTCAGCGAAGAGCATCCTGACGTAGCTCCCCCATTTCTCCAGGTCACTCAGCACTGAATGAAGGGCGGTGGCTATTGCATCTTCTGTTTGTCCGGTATGCAAACTGGTGCGTGTCCAGAGTAGGGGAGAGACAGGTTCTGTTAGATAGTTATTCGAGCCTCGTCCTATCTGACTTCTCCTGTGCGGGTCCCGTCCGTCCAGCGCTGGGAGGTCAGTGAAGAAACCACAACCAAGCTATAGCAGCAGCGGGTTTATTCAAAGAGCTCGATACACATAAAATGCATGGTTCTTTTAAACATTCCAAAGAAGGGAAAAAGAAGGGGAGGCCCCCTGCAAAAGAGTACTTTGTTCATACCAGAGCCAAAAAGGAAAGAGAGTAGCTATCAGCGAGGTCAAGCGGGGGAGCATCATGTGCTGGCAGTTATGTTATTTCAACATTTAGTACATAGGATAAAGAGGGCATGCGATTTGGCAGAACAGAACATTCTGTACAAGTAACAAGTTAGTTCAACATTGTCCATGATTTTTCCACTAGTCAGCAAAGGCTTATAAGCGGACAGACTATAAGACTATACGAAGGATAATTATTCTTACAGGTTCTGATGTATTTTAGAACCAGTTTCTCAAAGCACTTTGTGATGACCGGTGTGAGTGCTATCGGGCGGAAGTCATTGAGACTGGTTGTGGGTGATTTTTTGGGGATTGGAATGATGGTGGCTGATTTCAAGCATGCTGGGATGACTGCTTGTTCTAGTGACAGGTTGAAGATGTTGGTGAAGACATGCCTTGAGCACCTTCCCTGGTACACCATCTGGAAGCACTCGTCTCACGTTCTCAGTCGCAAGAGTAAGTGGGGGGAAGCCAGAGACAGGAATGGGTTGTAGAGGGGGAGTGGGAGGGGGGGGGGGGGGGGGGGGGGTTGGGTTGGGTGTGGTTTAATGCTGTGTCTGGGCCTCAAAGCGGGCATAGAAGCAGTTCAGCTTCTCCGCCAATGCCACATCTGAGTCACCGGGTGTTGCAGCGCAGCCTTTATAAGTAGTAATGGACTGGATGCCCTGCCATACATGCCGAGGGTTGATGAGCTGCTCCTCTATCGTCCTCTTGTGCTCTGCTTTGGCGGTCCTGATGCCTCTCCTCAGGTCGGCGCGAGTGGTACTGTATAGAGCTCTGTCGCCTGATCTGAAGGCTGCATCTCGGGCCTGAAGGAGCGTGCGGACCTGGTTAGTCATCCATGGTTTTTGGTTTGGATAAACGCGGATTGACTTTTCCACAGTGACCGTATCAGTGCAGTGCCTGATGTAAGACAGTACAGTGTCTGTGAATTTGGCCAGGTCTTCATGATGAAAGGCTTCCCACAGTGTTTGTTCAAAGCAGTCCTGCAGTCTGGCAAGTTCGTCATCAGGCCAGGTGTTAATGGTGATCCTTTTTGGCTTTGTTTGTCAGATGAGGGGGTGTATGCGGGGGTGAGGAACAGGGAGCGGTGGTCTGACTGGTCCAAATGGGGGAGGGGTATAGCTCTGTAAGCATGCTTGATGTTGGAATATACATAGTCCAGAGTGTTCTCCCCTCTTGTTGGGCATTTCACATACTGGTAGAATTTTGGTAAAACAGTTTTGAGACTTGCCTTGTTAAAGTCCCCTGCAATTATATGAACGCCATTTGGATAGGCACGCTGATGGTTATTAATGGCATTCAGCAGCAGAGAAAGAGCCATTTTTGCATTAGCATCCGGTGGAATGTAGACTGCAGTAATGATAACTACAGTTAGCTCCCTAAGAAGGTAAAATGGTCTGCATCTCACCGACATGAACTCCAAGTCGGGAGAACAGTGACTGTCCAGAATAGTGCTACTGTTGCACCAACCTTCATGCACGTAGATGCAGAGCCCTCCTCCTCTGTTCTTCCTGGTGTCACTGTTCCTGTCCCTTCTGTGTAGCGTGCGAAATGCAAGCTGTACTGTAGCGTCGGGGATCTGAACATGTATCCATGTCTGCATGATGATAAGCATGCAGCAGTCTCGAACATGGCGATTTCCATCTAGTTGTAATTCTAAATCGTTCATTTTGTGTACCATGGATCTGGCGTTTGAGAGATAGAGGCTTGGCAGCGGTTGTTTGAGTGGCTGTTTTCTTAGCTTATTCAGCAAGCCAGCCCTGCAGCCCCGTTTTTGTTTCCTCTCACGCCGACATCTACGTCGCTTGCCAGACCCGATAACAATCCACGGAGATCCCGCTGGTCTCGCTATCTCGTCCGGAATGTTGTGAGTGCGATGAAAATCGCTAGAGATGGTCATTTTCTGTTGAAACCCGATGTTCAGTAAGTCCATACGGCTGTAGTATTTGTAAGAGTTCGTAGACGATGTACAATGTAATAAGACAACACACAAAAAACACAAAAATGTACACAAATAGGGAGAGCTATTGAAATGATGGCAAACATGTATATCACAGTTAAGATCAGAAAACAAGGTGGTTCTATATGCAACTTATCAATCGTGTAGTAATTACCCAGGTGCAGCGTTATGAACTAGTTTGTTACGACTAGTTTGACTCCATGACTTTAGTTCGCTCTTAGATTTATCATCTACGCCGCCCAAGGAGGTTGGGTCCCTTTTTGAGTCTTGGTCCTCCCAAGGATTCTTCCTAGATCTAGGGAGTTTTTCCTTGCCACTGTCGCCCTAGGCTTGCTCAATTTGGGATTGGACGTAGTTATTAGGAGATAATCTAAACTTGTAAAGTTGCTTTGAGACAATGCTCCATTGTAAAAAGCGCTATATAAATAAATCTGACTTGACTTGACTTGACGACGTAGTGAGTTACTAGTAACACAAATTATGGTGAAACGTGAATAGTATGGTGGAAACTACTTAGACATGGATAGGTCTACGTTGAAGCGGGGTTTAAAATTAAACGCAAGGTTTGAGAGTTAGGGACCCAGAAAAAGTCACACAAAGCAGTATTTGCCTTTAGGCGGAAGCTCGCGCAAGATGGTGGACACGGTACCGGGCTTTACCTGTTGTCAGAAGGTACAATCGTGGAAAGGTGGCGGTCTATCTTCAGATGAGACGCGGCCGTTCAGAGGGCCTCTCAATGGTGTAGGCTCTTGGCTTCTCGGTTATTGCAGAAATGCAGCCGTGGAACCACTTTCTTTCTTTGCTAGTTGGTCTTTCACAACTTTCTTCAGCTTATTTTTTAATTCGACACTACCGAACTGCTGAACTGCTGGACAATGAGAAACTTAAACGTAAAATAAAACACAAAGTTGTTTAAAATAAAGGAAAGGAAACTTAGACAAAGGAACAAGACTTAAAACAAACTTAAGAACAAAAGAGCACCAAGAACTAAGAACTTAACAAAAAAACTAAAACTACCAAAAGTTGTATACGTCCTGACTTAAGCAATCAGAGGCGGGGGCAAAGGGGTTTGCCCTGGACTTAGCCAAAGAGAAGTTGACTCGGCATCAAGTCCCTCCTCTCGTTGGGCATGTCCTCTATTGTTGGTATACAAGGATACAGAAGTTATAAATTTTGGATTAATATAGTTTTGCATATTTAGGATGTCTAAGTGTATCACATAAGCACAAAAATCCTCAAAGTTACAAGTTTAGTTGAGGAATTTTGGGTACAAGGTTCCGATTGTCAAGAGCACCTTGAATTTATAAACTAGGACATCGTTAAGGCATTTTAACTACAGCACATACATGTGCTATTCCTCAAACAAATAATGATACGATCAATACCAGATGTAGGATACAATACATTTTGAATGACAACTTACATTTGTGGTCCTCTGTAAGTGTAAATAGGTATTAAACACGAGCGATCAATACACGAGGCCCTGTAGAGATCACATGCTACTATTTTCCTAAGTATAACAAAACTGGACCATATTGACTATGGAATGGTCACTATACTAAAACATTAACCAAATAGACATGAAAATACATGGGAAATCAGCGACATGCATATATATAACCTGCTGATAGTTTCTGCTCTGTCTGGTTTTGATGAACAATAGATTAACTGACTAATCAGTAAAATAGCAAAATTTCCTGTTCTGGCTAACAGAAGTAAAAAAAAAAAATCCTGTTCTGTGTCTGATCAGTGTGTTAACTAGAGAGCTGCATTTCCTGAAGAAAATGCGAGTGTGGTTGCCACTCTGCAATGGCCCCATGGGCATCACATGTCACCTCAGATTGCACCCGGGACCAAGCTTGCCGAATTCCGTGGCCGTAGGTCGAAAACTGTCTGAGTTACAGTCTTGTGCCTACCAGGGGCCCCAGTGTCCACCCCCGTAATCCATTTATGGGACCCATCGGCTCACAATCACCTCAGATTGCACCCCCACCTTGATCAGCTTTTTCCGAATTCCGTGGCCGTAGTGTCGAAAACTGTCTGAGTTCCAAGTCATGGCCTACCCAGGGGCCCCAGTGTCCACCCGGGAATCCTTAGGGGACCCATTGGGCATCACATATCCACCTAGAGTGCAACCAGGGATCAAGCTTGCCGAATTTCCTGGGCCGTAGTCGAAAATGTCTGGTTACAGTCATTGGCTAACCAGGGGGCCCCAGTGTCCACCCGAATCCTTAGGGGACCCCATGGGCCATCACATATTCCACCTCCGATTGCACCCGGGACCAAGCTTTGCCAAATTTGTGGCCGTAGGTTGAAAAAAAAATGTCTGAGTTACAGTCATTGGCCCACCCAGGGGCCCCAGTGCCCACCCTGGGTCCTCTTGGGCCCCATGGGCATCACATATCACCTCAGATTGCACCTGGGATCAAGCTTGCCAAATTTCGTGGCCGTATAGGTCGAAAACTGACTGACTTACAGTCATTGGCCCACCCAGGGGCCCCAGTGCCCACCCGGGGTCCCACAGGGGCCCCAGGGCATCACATACCACCTCAGATTGCACCCGGGACCAAGCTTTACCGAAATTTCACTGGGTGTAGGTCGAAAATGACTGAGTTACAGTCATTGGCCCACCCAGGGCCCCAGTGGCCCACCCGGGGTTCTACAGGGGCCCCCATGGGCATCACATGTCACCTCAGATTGCACCCGGGATCAAGCTTGCCAAGTTTCGTGGCCGTATGTCGAAAAATGACTGAGTTACAGTCATTGGCCCACCCAGGGGCCCCAGGCCCACCCGGGGTCCCCACAGGGGCCCCATGGGCATCACATACCACCTCAGATTGTACCCGGGATCAAGCTTGCCAAATTTCGTGGCCGTAGGTCGAAAAACTGACTGAGTTACAGTCATTGGCCCACCAGGGGCCCCAGTGCCCACCCGGGGGTCCTCTTGGGCCCCATGGGCATCACATGTCACCTCAGATTGCTCCCGGGATCAAGCTTGCTGAATTTTTGTGGCCGTAGGTCGAAAACTGACTGGAGTTACAGTCTTGGTCCACCCAGGGGCCCCAGTGCCCACCCGGGGGTCTATAGGGGCCCAATGGGCATCACATGTCACCTCAGATTGCACCCGGGACCAAGCTTGCCGATTTCATGGCTGTAGGTCGAAAAATGACTGAGTTTACAGTCATTGGCCCACCCAGGGGCCCCAGTGCCCACCCCGGGGTCACAGGGGCCCCATGGGCATCACCATGTCACCTCAGATTGCACCGGGGATCAAGCTTGCCAAATTCGTGGCCGTATGTTCGAAAAATGACTGAGTTACAGTCATTGGCCCACCCAGGGGCCCCAGTGCCCACCCGGGTCCACAGGGGCCCCATGGGCATCACATTACCACCTCAGATTGTACCCCGGGATCAAGCTTGCCAAATTTGCGTGGCCGTAGGTCGAAAAACTGACTGAGTTAGTCATTGGCCCACCCAGGGGACCCAAGTGCCCACCCGGGGTCCTCTTGGGCCCCATGGCATCACATGTCACCCTCAGATTGCTCCCGGGATCAAGCTTGCTGAATTTTGTCGGCAGTAGGTCGAAAAATGACTGAGTTACAGTCATTTGGTCCACCCAGGGGCCCCCAGTGCCCACCCGGGGTCTATAGGGGCCCAATGGGAATCAACCATGTCACCTCAGATTGCACCCGGGACCAAGCTTGCCGAATTTCGTGGCTGTAGGTCGAAAAAGGGACTTGTTACAGTCATGGCCCACCCAGGGGCCCCAGTTGCCCACCCGGGGTCTACAGGGGCCCCATGGGCATCACATGTCACCTCAGATTGCACCCGGGATCAAGCTTTGCCAAAATTTCGTGGCCGTTATGTCGAAAAATGTCTGAGTACAGTCATTGGCCCACCCAGGGGCCCCAGTGGCCCCCCGGGGTCCACAGGGTCCCCATGGGCATTTCACATACCACCTCAGATTGTACCGGGATCAAGCTTGCCAAATTTCCTTGGCCGTAGGTCGAAAAAAAACTGACTGAGTTAGTCATTGGCCCACCCGGGGCCCCAGTGCCCACCCGGGGTCCTATTGGGCCCCATGGCATCACATGTCACCTCAGATTGCTCCCCTGGATCAAGCTTGCTGAATTTTGTGGCCGTAGGTCGAAAACTGACTGAGTTTACAGTTCATTGGTCCACCCAGGGGCCCCAGTGCCCACCCGGGGGTCTATATGGGGCCAATGGGCATCACATGTAACCTCAGATTGCCACCCAGGGACCAAGCTTGCCGAATTTGGTGGCTGTAGGTTGAAAACTGACTGAATTACAGTCATTAGCCCACCCAGGGGCCCCAGTGCCCACCCGGGGTCCACAGGGGCCCCATGGGCATCACATACGTCACCTCAGATTGCACCCCGAGGATCAAGCTTGCCAAAGTTTCGTGGCCGTAGGTCAAAAACTGACTGAGTTTACAGTTATTGGCCCACCCAAGAGCCCCAGTGCCCACCCGGGGTCTACAGGGGCACTATGGGCATCACATATCCACCTCAAGATTGCTCCCGGGAATCAAGATTGCCGAATTTCGTGGCCATAGGTTGAAAACTGACTGAGTTACAGTCATGGGCCTACCCAGGGGCCCCAGTGCCCCACCCGGGTAAATAGGGGCCCAATGGGCATCACAAATGTCACCTCAGATTGCACCCAGGACCCAAGCTTGCTGAATTTCGTGGCCCTATGTCAAAAACTGACTGAGTTTATGATTCGTTAACTTTTGGCCCATTAATTTCCTATGGGAAAAAATTCCTATGGGGAAAAAACCGGACCGCCCTATATCAAGCACAACCCTTCCCGACCAGACCCAACGCAATGGCAATGGAACGGGGTCGATATCTCGAAAGCCGCGGCAGTTGAAATCGGGACAAAACGTGGATTTAAGTAGGCTCCTATGCAAGGTTGTCTTCGGGTTCTCTTATACCGGCAGACTAAACTTCCGGTTTTAAACGCCGGACACTGAACACGTATCGTTATCGTATCGTGAACACGTATCGTATATACAACATAAAACAGAGGAAAACAAAGAATAATAATAAAGATACAACAATGTACACAAGAATATAGACATATATACACATGTGGCATAAGCCACATATACACGATTAAAAAGATTGAGGTATACATACACATATTTACACAACGTGTTATACAGGTATATACCGTGTGTGTGTGTGGGTGTTGTGTATATATATATCATAAAAATTAAAAATATATATATATATATATATTATATCTATGATATATATATATATAGGATATAATATATATATATATATATATATATATATATCTATTTAGTGCAATAGCATTCATTTATATTCAATGTGCAATATATATATATTGTGTGTGTGCTGTGTGTATATATATTGCACATTGAATATAAAAATTGAATGCTATTGCAACAATTTTCACAGTAATGTATTACCTATAATGTATTACCTAATGGATTAGAGGGACACAAGTCTCATTAGTCATTTGTCACAATAGCTGTTCAAACTGCAGAGTTTTCATACCCATAACCCTGGGGACTAAGCTCACACATCATTTTCATTCTCAGTTCATGTCCAAAGCAGTGAAATGGACACTTACAAGACCTTTGTGTGTTTGGTGATTTGAAGTTACCCTCTTGATGTTGACAAGAAAATTTCTTTCTGATCTCCTCGTCCAGCAGGAAACGAATGAAAACTAACAAGAGAATTATACTTGCTGACACCGAACACAACGGGACAGAACAATGTTCTGATGCCCCTCGTTTCTTGTTTTTTGAAATCGCAAAAACGTTATTCCTCATTATGCAAATGAAAATCTCTGTATTCCCAGCACTTCAGAACTTTCTTACAGTCGCCTACGCTGACCGGAAGCTGGAATGGCTGGTATAAACACTAACAGAAACGCGTCATGGACTCGCCGTGCATAGAGCCTATAATAATAATAATAAGAAGAAGAAGAAGAAAGTGTTAGGGTCCGCTCGCCACAGCCTCAGGACGGGTCGCCAGCAGGGGCGAACCAACCCGTCCCGGGACTAGCATCACGGTCCCGCCTCGCACAAACTGCGTTCGCGCAGGCACGTCCCAATGCTATTCGCAACACCTGAATCCCTGCCTATATAAATCGGTCCTAAGCGGCCCTCGCCGTCGCACCCTCGCAGACATACACGTTGCTTTCAACTCCCATTCTCCCAAACGCCGTATTCGCTCGGCCACCACAACGTGTCCCGCTCCAACTTTCGCACCCAGAGCTATCGCCACTAACCTGGTTCTCCTCCGGTCGGACCGCGGTTCCTTCCAGGGCCAGAAGGTAGCTCGCTCTTTGAAGACAGCAAGCAGAGTAAAGCCGCAAGGTTTGAGGTACGGCAGGGCATTAGTTCGGCAGCGTAGGTTTAGCTCCGCGGTCGTCCGTGCTTCCGTTAGCCTAGCTCGCCTCTGCTTCAAGCGCCGCTCTTTAGTTCTCCCTCGGCGGCGGTGCAGCCTTCCCCCGCTTTCTCCTCGCCATGTTTACCGTCCCTGTCGTTAAGGGATTTCCTCCCCCGCTCTCCAGAGCTTTGAGTGTCGCTTTTCGGCGGCTTTTGCACTTTCGGCCGGGCGTTGCATCTCGATATCCAGCCGGTCTCCACGCCGCCTTCTGTGGCGCATGCGCGTCGTTTCCCCTGCTCGCGCAGGCATCCCTCCTCCTCTGCCGGCTGCCGGCCACACACACACACACACGCTGAGTTCAGCGCCAGGCTGCGCGCTCCGCTTCCAGCACGCTTCACATGCACACACACACTCACACACACGCTGAGTTCAGCGTCAGGCTGCGCGCTCCACTTCCAGCGTGCTTGGCACTTCAAGCTGGTAATTCCCAGCTTCACGGGGCTTATTCCTCGTGCCTTTTTGTTAAACGTTCTCTCCTTTTTTTCTGGTGTACTCCTTATTCTGAGCCCGCCGTGGACGGCGCTTGTTTTTGTCGTTCTCTTTCCTTTGTCCTTCTTTGGGAGTTCATTGCGCCTGTGTCCTACCCTTCCTTCCCCCTAGGGTCCGATTCCGAACCCTGACAGTAGGGTGCAACCAGCTATGGACGCAGCAGGTTCTCCCAAGACCCCTAGTCCCTCCCTATCCCTGTCAGAGGTATTGCAAATCCAGGGGGCCGCCATCGGGCGGCATGAGCAGCTCCTGGTCGAGATCACTGAGCAATTGCAGGCTCTAGGCGGGGACATAGAGCGGTTGCTTCCCAACCAACCTGCACCGCCCCCTGCCGCTCCTGATCCACCACACCCCCCGCCTCAGGCAGACTCCCAAGTGGCGACCCCAGAACGGTTCGACGGGGAGTCTGAGCATTGCAAGGGATTTCTTTTGCAGTGCTCACTAGTTTTTGAGCAACAGCCATCGAAATTCCCCACTGATCGCTCTCGGGTGGCATATATGATCTCGCTCCTCACTGGCAGAGCCTTGGCTTGGGCTACGGCCCTGTGGTAGGCCAAGGCCTCCGCCTGTAATACGGAGGAGCTTTTTGCTGAAGCACTTAAGCGCACATTTTACCACCCTGGAGGGGGGCGTCGCCCTGCTCCCCGCCTTCTCGATCTGGCCCAGGGCAACAGGCCTGCCTCCGACTATGTGATCGAGTTTTGCACCGTGGCTGCGGAAAGCCGTTGGGGTGAGGAGGCCCTTATGGCCGTTTTTGAAAAGGGGCTCAGTGAGCCGCTCAAGGACGACCTGTCCACCCGCAACCCCCCCGCTTCCCTGGCTGAGTTCTATGACCTGGTCATCCTTCTGGACACCCGCAGGCGACAAAGAGCCAGGGAGAGGGCGTCCGATCGTCACTCAGGCCCCGCTCGATGGTCGGGTGTTAGGACTCCCCGTCCGGCGTCACCTGACCGAGACTTCCCTACACCCATGGAGCTCGGGGGGGTCAGGACCGCTCCTGGTGACGACCGGCCCCCCAGAATCTCACGGAAATCGGGAAACGCGGGCGCCGGGTCCGGCGGGGGGAGGACGGACCTAGGCCCGTTGCCCTCCCTCTCCCGGGGGCTGTCCCTTCCTGCCCTCATTGCTCAAGGAGGGGGCCCCGGGACCCCGCCTTCGAGTGTGCAATCGACTCCGGGGCGGAAGAAAAAAACCTTATCGATGCAGTTCTAGCTCGCCAAACGGGGTGGTTTTTTTGTGCGTCTCTCGAATCCCTCATCCACCCTTTTGCCGTTCAGGCGGTGGACGGTCGGGCCCTCGGTTGTGGTCCGGTTTCCCTCCGTTACGCAACCGGTGGACCTACAGTTGGGCTCGCCACAAGGACGAAACTGTTGTACTGTGACCGGGTATCCCCTGCCTTTGATGTCCTCGGCGTTCGAGCATTGCCAGAAAGCCAGCATTTTCACCAAGCTGGATCTCCGCAGTGCCTACAACCTCGTTCGCGTAAGGCAGGGTGACAAATGGAAGACGGCGTTTCTGACACCTACGGGACATTATGAGTACCTTGTTATGCCGTTCGGACTCATGAATGCCCCGGCCGTCTTCCAACGTCTTATCAATGACGTTCTGCGTGAGGCCCTGGATCGATACGCAGTGGTCTATCTCGACGACATCCTCATTTTTAGCAACTCCCTCGAGGACCACGTGAGCCACGTCCGGAGGGTCCTTCAGCTGTTGCTGGAAAACCGCCTTTCCGTCAAATTGGAAAAGTCGGTCTTCCATACGCCCTCGGTCGCCTTTTTAGGGTTCATCGTCTCCCAGGGCACCCTGCAGATGGACCCGGTCAAGCTCCGGGCCGTCGCCGACTGGCCCCAGACCACCTCTCTCCGCCTCCTTCAGAGATTCCTGTGCTTCGTCAATTTTTTCCGGCGGTTCGTTAGAAACTTTAGCACCGTGGCCGCGCCCCTCACGGCGCAAACCGCAAGGTCCCGGGGCCCTTTTGCTGGTCTAAGGAGGCACAGCTCCCTTCCTAGAGATCAAAAGGCGACTGACCTCCCCCCCGGCCCTCGCTTTTCCTGACCCGGAGCTTCCTTTTGTCGTCGAGGTAGACGCGTCAGACGTAGGCGTAGGGGCAGTCCTGTCCCAGCGCACCGGGCCGAGCCTTAAGCTCCACCCGTGTGCTTACTTCTCTCGTCGGTTGTCCCCGGCAGAGCGTAATTACCCCATCGGGGACCGGGAGTTGCTTGCCCTCAAGTTGGCCCTAGACGAGCGGCGACATTGGCTGGAGGGCACCAAGCACCCCTTCTTGGTCTGGACAGACCACAAGAACCTGGCCTACATCAGACAGGCCAAACGACTGAACGCCCGTCAAGCACGGTGGTCTTGCTTTTTCGAGGGCTTCAATTTCACCCTGTCCTATCGGCCAGGTTCTAAAAACGTCAAACCCGACACACTGTCCAGGCAGTGGGATCCGCCCGAGTCGGACTCCGTCCCTCATCCGATCATCCCGGCCCCCCGTGTAGTCGCGTCACTCACGTGGGCTGTCGACAAAGCTGTCGCCAATGCCCTGCTCCGCGAGCCTGACCCTGGTAATGGTCCCTCGGGCAGAACCTATGTTCCCGCCTCTGCCTGGCCCCAGGTCTTGGAGTGGGGTCACTCTTCGCACCTCGCTTGCCACCCCGGGGGGACCCGAACCCACTAGTTCCTCTTTCTCCGCCCCTCCGCCGACCTTTTCTGTGGCCGGGTATGCTCGCTTGAGATTAACCTCATAATGTCAGATCAGCGGCTCCCCCCCTTTTGGTGGCGGATACGGTCAAAAACTTAAATTGTTTTAATAACCTTCAAATATCTTAATACTTACTAAATATACTAATACAAATGTTTATACTATTATGACTACCTGCATACCGATTTTCAACCGTCTACAATCAGCATTCCGCCAAAATCCGTACCAAACACACCTGTCCGCCATGTTGTTTGCGCACAACAACCAACTATTTTTCCTTTTAAACATACTTAGTATGGTAAAATAATTTTTACTTTATCCATAGAAACTTCACTTACGTCTAAACAAGTCCATGAAACCGTTACATTGCCGATAAACGTCAGTAAAGCGCTTTTTTGCATGGTTCTGTGGGTGCGTAAAATCCAACCAGCTAAACCATGCTCTCCTCTGGACGTTTTCCATTCCTCAAACACGTTTCTTGAACGAGCTGCTTTTATGTTCCCTCTTTCCCTCCCTCGTTTCATTTCAGTCTTTTTCCCGGTTGGTTAGTTTCTTTCCAAGAGCCTGTAGCGGTATTTGGCGCAGCTTGTTTTACCCCGCACGACCCACCCGTTCTCGAGCAGCTGGCCTATGGCTAGACATATATGCAAATCCCTGGGTCTTTGGTGAGCGCTGATTGGACAAAGCTGTGCTCCAATGGACACCTAAGAGCCCCACAGCTCATTTGCACACCGGGCCCAACACGCCTCACAGGCAGGGGGAGGGGGGGATTGCAGGAATCTTCTCTGTTATCTGCTCTGGGAAGCGCACAGAGGCCACTGTTCAGCTTGAGTTCTTTAGTTCAAAACCAAATACCCTGAATTGTGACTATATTTTGTTTGTTTTCTATTACAGAGACATAAAAAACTTGCAACTACCTGATTTTTAGTGACAGGTCGTTTTATTTGCATTTTTTAAGAGCTTTTTTTGAGCATTTTGAGACGGATGTCACCTTGAGATAAAAACCTGATACTCTTGACAGTTTGTTTGTATCTGTCCAAATTTTGGATTTACTTTACAATCCCTGATAACAGAAGAATGTAACCGCATGGAAAATTATCACTTACAGCATCCACAACACACGTTATAAACTCAAAAAATCAAAGGCTTTTTTTGATTTCCTTGTGTTTCAGCTTCCCAAATGTAACCTAAAGGATGAAAAATAGAAGCCTGGATGTGAATAGAATGTTGCCCAAGTGTTTTACTTCAAATTTAAAGCCCTGAATGATCATTGTCTATATGTAAAACTAATAAAACAGTGTTTAAATGTAATAATAATGCAAAAATCGCATCTGCATTATAAGTTATCGCTTTGTCGCTGCCTGCGAGGTCCTGCGCCCGGACCCGGACTCCACGGTCCCGGCCGGTTGGCCTCCTCCACCCTTCCCCGTTCCCACGCGCCCTTGGTCCCACGTCTCCATGGACTTTATTACCGGGCTGCCCCCATCCAAGGGCATGACCGTCGTCCTGGTCATCGTGGACAGATTCTCCAAGGCCTGCAAGTTCCTGGCCCTGCCCAAGCTGCCCTCGGCCAGGGAGACGGCGGATCTTCTCCTGCAGCATGTCGCCCGTGTCCATGGGTTCCCCAGAGACGTGGTCTCGGACCGTGGGCCCCAATTTGCCAGCCGGTTTTGGAAGGCTTTCTGTCGGCACATTGGGGCCGGGGCCAGTCTGTCCTCGGGCTTTCACCCCGAGTCCAACGGCCAGGCGGAACTGCTCAACCAGGAACTCTCCTGTATGCTGAGGTGCCTCACGAGGGACTGTCCGGCCACCTGGGCGGAACAGCTGCCATGGGCCAAGATGGCGCACAACACCCTGTGGCATTCGGCCCTGGGCATGTCCCCCTTTGAGGCCCAGTTTGGCTTTCCGCCTCCTCTCTTCCCCGATCAGGAGGCAGAGGTCGGAGTCCAGTCCGCCAAACGGCTTGTCGACCGCTGTAAGAGGACCTGGTCTAAGGTCAGGTCCTCCCTCCAGCGCAGTCAGGAGGCCATGTGTCGTCAAGCCAATCGCAGACACACGCCCGCCATCTCCTTCCGTCCTGGCCAGAGGGTGTGGTTGTCCACGCGGGACCTCCCCCTCAAGGGTCCTTCCGGGAAGCTGGCGCCCAAGTACATCGGGCCGTTCAAAATCAGCCGGCGGATCAACCCGGTTTCCTATCGGCTGGAGTTGCCCCCTTCCATCAGGGTGCACCCCACCTTTCATGTGTCGTGCCTCAGGCCCTTCCTTTGTGGGGGGACGGCCCCGGCCGACCCGCCCCCTGGCCCGCGCATGATCCGGGGCTCCCCGGATTATACGGTTCGCCGGTTGCTGGATGAGCGCCGGGTTCAGGGCAGCACCCAATTCCTGGTCGACTGGGAGGGGTATGGTCCTGAGGAACGGTCCTGGGTCCCGGCTCGCCGCATCCTGGATCCGGAACTAGTTCGGCAGTTCCGGAGGGACCGCGCCGCCGGTCTCGGGGCGTCGGGAGCCGCCCCTGGGGGGGGGGGTCCTATTAGGGTCCGCTCGCCACACCTCAGGACGGGTCGCCAGCAGGGGCGCACCACCCGTCCCGGGACTAGCATCCCGGTCCCGCTTCGCACACTGCGTTCGCGCAGGGCACGTTCCAATGCTATTCGCAACACCTGAATCCCTGCCTATATAAATCGGTCCTAAGTGGCCCTCGCCGTCGCACCCTCGCAGACAAACACGTTGCTTTCGACTCCCATTGCTCCCAAACGCCGTATTCCGCTCGCCAACACGACTTGTCCCGCCTCCAACTTCAACACCCCCCCAGAGCTATCTCCACTAACCTGGTTCTCTCTCCGGTCCGACCGCGGTTTCCTTCCAGGGCCGAAGGGTAGCCTCGCTCTTGAAGAGAGCACAGCAGGTAAATCCGCAAGTTTGAAGGTACGACGGGCGTTAGTGTTCGGCAGCCGTAGGTTTAGCTCCGCGGTTCTCCCGTGCTTCCCTTGCCTATGCTCCCTCTCCTCTGGCTTGAAGCGCTGCTCTTAGTTCTCCTCCCTCGGCGGCGGTCAGCATTTCCCCCGCTTTCTCCTCGCCACGTTTACCGTCCTGTCGTTAAGGGATTTCCTCTCCCGCTCTGTCCCGAGCTTTGAGTGCCCGTTTTTCGGCGGCTTTTGCATCTTTCGGCCGGGCGTTACAATCTCTCGATATCCAGCCAGCCGGTCTCCACTCCGAGTTCTGTGGCCGCATGCGCGTCACTTCCCCCGCCGCGCAGGCCATCCCCCCCTCCTCCTGCCGGCTACACCACACGAACCGCTGAGTTCGCGCAGGCTGCGCGCCTCCGCTTCCAGCGCGCTTCACACAACACACACACACCAAACACACTCTGAGTTCAGCGCAGACTGCGCGCTATCCCACTTCCTCGTGGCTTTTGGCGCTTTCAAGCTGGTAAAATAATTCCCAGCCTTCACGGGCTTATTCCTCGTGCCTTTTGTTTAAACGTTTTCTCTTTTTTTCTGGTGTACTCCTTATTCTGAGCCCGCCGTGGACGGCGCTTGTTTTTTGTCGTTCCCTTTTCTTTCTCCTTCTGTGGGAGTTCACTGCACCTGTGTCCTACCCTTCCTTTTCCCCTAGGGTCCGATTTCGAACCCTGACAAGAAGAAGAAGAAAAATAAGACTTTCGGATAACAATAGTGTGGTTGCCTATATAGGCAACCACACTAATTAAGCAAAAATACACTCGAGGTTGTGCTTTAATGTGAGATATTGGCATGGGTCTCCCTGTTAGACTCTGAGATGGGAGTCCCCCTGCCAGACTCTGGATGGTCTCTGGGACGGGCATCCTCTGGTCGGGTGTCCTCTGAACAGACTCTGGGACTGGCGGCCTTGGGGCTTCTGGACACTCTCTGAGACTGACTTCCTCGATGCAGGCACAGGCATGAACTTCTTCGGTGCTGGCACTGGCACTGACATCCTTGGTGCTGGCACGGGCACTGACGTCCTCGGCGCTGGCACGGATGCTGACGTCCTCTGCGCAGGCACAGGCACTGAAGTCCTCGGCGCTGGCATTGGTGCTGATGTCTTCGGCGCAGATATGGACGCGGACATCCTCTAAAATGTCCGTGGTGCAGGAGTTGGCGCAACTGGCTCCAATAAGAAATTGAGAGTCATATCTCGTTCAGGTATGGAACTAGGCGCATCGTGTTCAGATACCAAGCTAAGAGGCACTAACAGCTTAGATAGGGAGCTAAGCAGTGTGGTGATTACCAATACGGAGCTAGGTAGCATGTCTTGCTTAGGTACGTAACTAAGAGACACGACGTGCTGAGGTACGGAAACAAACGGCACTTCGAACTTGGGTACAGAGCCAACGTGATCAGGTACAGAGGTACGTCGTGCTTAGATACCAAGCTAAACAACATTAACAGCTCAGGTACAGAGCTATTAGGCGACGTTAACGGCTCAGGTAAGGATCTAAGAGGTGCTAACAGCTCAGGTACTGAGCTAACGGGCGTGGTGTGATTGGAAATGGAGCTATGCAGCGTCAACGGTTCAAAAATGGACCTAGCGTCCTCAGGTACAGAGCTAAGTGACGATATAAGCTCAGGTATGGAGTTAACGAATGCGGCGTGCTCAAAAACGAAACTAGGCAGCATTAACGGGTCAAATATGGAAGAAACGAATACAGGTACAGAGCTAACATGCTTGGATACGAAACTACGGAATGCCACACGCAGACACGGACCTAAGTGGCGCATCAGACTCAAGTACGAAACTGTGCGGCACTAACTGCTCATACACAGAGCTAACATGCTTAGATACTGGGCTACTGGGCACTAACGGCTCATCTACAAAGCTTGCAGTGTGATATGGATGACCTCCTCTAGGGCGTGACAAAGATCGGAAGACCTGTGCCAATATCTCATGTTAAAGCACGACCTCGAATATATTATTATGATTATACGACAGTTCCGTTATCACCATTTGTTGTTAGAATTTAAGATAAAGAGGACAGAAAAAGCGATTTGTTTATCAGCCTTCCGGTCAGAGTGCCATTATCATCAGTAAAGTCATGGGAAAAACCTCTCTCAGCCGATCAGATTGCGAGGACAAAACTAATTGTGGTATAATGTTTGTGTCTCTTTACAATTTATGTTTGTGTCTCTTTAGGAATTCACACAATGCAGAGGATGTACGGCTGTGAGCTGGTTGATGATGGAACCACTAGAGGATACGAACAGTACGGATATGATGGAGAAGACTTCATCAGGCTGGATCTGAAAAATCTCACCTGGACTGCAGCTAATGCTAAAGCTAATATTACCAAACAGAAATTTGAGAAAAGCTGTCATACTAAAGGTCGTAAAAATTTCCTGGAGAACAAGTGTATCGATTGGTTAAAGAAGTGTCTGAATTACAGCAGAGAGACTCTGGAGAGGAAAGGTAGAGTGTATGATCCTCTCTGTTACTGTAACTCCCACACCCTGCATTCATCACTTAAAACCTGCTGCTCAGTTCCCCACTTATTCCTCTTCAGGATGTGGAGGAGAAACATCCATCCACTGCTCCCTCACACACCTCTTCCTGTCCTTCATCATCTACTAATAATGTTTCTCTCTATGCAGTTCCTCCTGAGGCGCTGATGTTCCAGAAGTTCTCCTCTTCTACAGAGCTGGTGTGTCATGCTACAGGTTTCTTTCCTAAAGGACTAAACATCACCTGGCAGAAGGACGGAGAGGATCTGACTGAGGACGTGGACCTCAGACAGACGTTACCCAACCAGGATGGAAGTTTCCAGAAGAGAAGCATTCTGAAAGTCCCACCTGAGGATCTGCAGAAACACAAATACACCTGTGTGATTAAACACAGCAGCCTGAAGGAGGACTTGGTGCTGAAAGAGAGAGAGAGACGAATCCTGAGAGGTAAGAGAAACACTTTAATAAAATCAACTCCAGGTTCATAGATGTGGAAAAGAAATCCTGAGACTGTACTGATTAATGTTGATCCAGGTTCAGGATCAGGCGGAGGATCAGATGGAGTACCGATTGATATCATTGTTGGTGCAGTGGTTGGTGTTCTTGCTCTCGTTGGCATCGTTGCTGGAATTCTCATCTGGAAGAAGAAGAAACCTGGTAAGGAAGGAAGGAGACCAATGTAAAGTTTAAAATCAGAATGTAGAGTTGAAATGAAATAATGAGAGAGCTGAATGAATCAAATCCACTGTACAGTAATATTCTGTTTCTATCTGATGGTTGAAGCTCAGCTCCATCATGCAGTAGAGCAGATACAGTACCCAGTTCTTACAGTAACTGTTTGTCCATCATCTGTCTTTCAGGATTCAGACCTGTTCCATGCAGAGCTGGTCAGTCTTTTTGAAATTTAAACACTAATATTAAAAATCATGGATTATTTGGTTTTTAATGTGTAAATGTTTTTTCTTATTTTAGGCTCTCATGGAGACCCTGGTAGTAGTTCCTCTGCTTCTTAAAGGCTGAGGGTCTTGGTACTGAATGTGAGAGTACGAGCTGCCATTGTTTCCTCTGTGATCTGAAATAAAAATCTGTTTGTGTCCTGAAGATCCAGCAGAAAATCCTGTGCTAACATTAAATCTGAGTGCAGCTACAGCTGATTGAGGTTCTGACTGTGTGTTTGTTGTTGTTTGTAGGAGAGAAAAAAACGAAATTTTGTATCGAGGAGGAAAAGGAGGAGGAGGAGGACGGTTCGGGGATGAAGAGCTCAAACAGCACTAATACACACACACACACACACACACACACCTGCTGATGTTTGCTTTTCTCCTGAAGTGCGTTAGTGTGATCAGATCCTTGGTATGTCTGTAAATAGTTTCACACACAGACGACACTCCATCCTGTGTATTTCATGTCTCAGGCTTTTATCGGGATTAACTTGATCTGCCACTACATATTTTTGACTTCAGCACTTTAACATAAAATACACTTTATACACAGAAGTTTCTTGACACCCCAAAACTACATTTCAAACCGTGGGTATAAAGCATGGAGTTTCTCTCCCCTTTGCTGCTACAAAAGTTTTCCAGTGGAACGCGGAACATCACTCTGAGGTCAGACACTAGTGTTGACAATAAGCTCCGACTCACAGGGTCAGTGCTCAGTGTAGATATGCCACCTTCTACATCAAATTTTTAAGCAATTCCTGTATTAACTTTGTTTTCGAAATGACTGGGGATATGGAAAATTATTCAAATCCTGGATTGAGAGCCACTGAGGTTTTTAGTATTACCAGTTTGAAATTCTGTTTTTTGATGGAGATTCTATGTTGCTTAGGAGAGATGGCAGTGGAGTTCTTAACTACATTGTTTTACAACATCTTGGAAGATGACAGGGTGCCTGACGAATGGAGAAGAAGTGTAGTGGTGATGTGCGCCGCTGTGCTAATTACAGAGGCATAAAGTTGATCAGTTACAGCATGAAGATCTGGGAAAGAGTAGTGGAAGCTAGGTTGAGAGAAAAAGTGAGGATTTGTGAGCAACAATATGGCTTCATACCAACAAAGTGCACGACAGATGCCATGTTTGCTTTGAGAGTTTTAATGGAGAAGTACAGAGAAGGCCAGAAGGAGTGTGTTTGTGTATCTAGAGAAAGCTTATGATAGGGTGCTGAGAGAAGAGTTGTGGCATTGTATGAGGAAGTCTGGAGTGGCAGAGAAGTATGTGAAGGTGGTACAAGATATGCATGGGGACAGTGTGACAGTGGTGAGATGTGCAGTAGGAATGATGGAGAGGTTTAAAGTGGAGGTGTGGAGGAAAGGTACAGTTGCAGGGAGCAGAGGTGTTGTGAGTGGATGAGTTTAAATACTTGGGGTCAAGCGTCCAAAGTCATTGTGAGTGTGGTAGAGAGGTGAAGAAGCAAGCACAGGCAGGATGGAGTGGGTGGCGTAGAGTGGCAGGAGTGCTTTGTGTTCATCTGCCAGAATAAAAGGGAAAATGTACAAGTCAGTAGTGAGGCCTGCTTTGTTGTATGGCTTGGAAGCAGTGGCACTGACAAAAGGACACGAGAGGGAGCTGGAGGTGGCAGAGAAGAAAATGCTGCGATTCCCTTTAGTAGTAACAATGATGGACAGGAATTAGTTTATTAGAGGGACAACGCAGGTAGGATATTTTGGAGACAAAGTTAGGGCGGCAAGATTGAGATGGTTTGGGCATGTGCAGAGGAGGGATGATGGCTACATTGGTAGGAGGGTGCTGGGTATGGAGCTGCCAGGCAGGAGAAGAGGAGGAAGGATGCTGTGTTGGATCTGGATGCTGTGATGTAGGACATACTGATGGCTGGTGTGACAAAGGAGGACGTTTATGACAGGGCAAGATGGAGAAGTATGGAGATTCTATGCAAGTTAGCTTCATATTATGAACCTATTACTAATCAAAAGTGGTGTCCACAGACATTTGGCCATATAGTGTATATAAGGTTTATGTGCGTGTGTGTGTGTACATTGTCTTACTATACATGTGAGGACCAAATGTCCCTGCGATTATACGAAAACCTGGAATTTTGACTTTTGGATGTTTACCTTTTTTACACTTTTTTTTTTTTACAAAAATGGCAACTTTTATTTGAAAAACAAAAAGAGCCAAAACACTCGTTTGAGGTTACTGAGGGTAGGGTTAAGGTTAGGGTAGGTGTAGGTGTAGCATTAACTAGCTGTAATTAGTAATCTTTCATTGTCATTTATGTCAATGGAAACAAGACAAACGTATGTGTGTGTTTGTGTGTGTGTGTGTGTGTGTGTGTGTGTGCGCGCGCATGTGCGCGTGTGTGTGAGCGATGTGTTATTGTATTATTCTCAGGTATTGTACACTGTGGGCTACTGTTACCAAAAACAACACAAACCTTGAATCAGATTCTTGTTGGTATAAAATAGGGTTTTTAGGCATTAAGAATTGTGGATCCTGCTCTGTACATCTGTGTGTATGTGTAAATATACATACATACATATATACATGGATTCGACGTACAGAAAATCAGTCTTCTGTTGACAATTCTACTGAAAAACACGACGTTTGCACTGTACACACAGTTTTACACAGAGAGATGTACTAAGCTTTTATATTCTCCACAAGTGAATCAGAAATTAAATGACCTCTACTGATTTTATTATTTAGTTGGAATTGAACAAAAAGGCAAAGCTGTTTACATGTCAATAAGATCTGTTACATTTTACCACTATCAGTGTATCTGACCAGCTAAACTACACACTCAGTGCTGTATGAGCTATACTTATACAGGGGTTAGACAATGAAACTGAAACTCCTGTCATTTTAGTGTGGGAGGTTTCATGGCTAAATTGGACCAGTCTGGTGGCCAATCTTCATTAATTGCACATTGCATCATTAAGAGCAGAGTGTGAAGGTTCAATTAGCAGGGTAAGAGCACAGTTTTGCTCAAAATATTGCAATGCACACAGCATTATGGGTGACATACCAGAGTTCAGATGGTTTGATGAACATGAAAGTGAAGTTGAACATCTCCCATGGCCTGCACAGTCACCAGTTTATTAGTAAATATTAAATATTATTGAGCCACTTTGGGGTGTTTTGGAGAAGCGAGTCAGGAAACGTTTTCCTCCACCAGCATCACGTAGTGACCTGGCCACTATCCTGCAAGGCTTAAAATCCCTCTGACCACTGTGCAGAACTTGTATATGTCATTTCCAAGACGAATTGACGCTGTATTGACGAATTGACGAATTGACGCTGCAAAAGGAGGCCCTACACCATACTAATAAATTATCGTGGTCTAAAATGACAGGTGTTTCAGTTTCATTGTCCAACCCCTGTATGTATATTAAGTTCTACACAAAAACTGAAATAAAATATATTTGAACAAAGTGCTGTGTGAGCTTAATATTCATATGCTGTCCTATGTCTAACAGGTCCTTTTTTGTCGGTGAAAGAATCAGTGAACCTTGTTTTTGTACAAAGTAAGTGTAAATGATTTTACATTAATTATCATGTTACCTCCCCTTTGATTTTGTTTCTGATGATAAGATATGATACGGTTTTTAAAAATATATCAGCAGTTCTGTAGCCAGTATGTAAATGCTAAAAATGAGTGAAGTCTGGGGCTGAGGGTTCGGTTTAGTTAAAAGTTCACATATGAACATAACAAACATAGAAAGAGACCTGTTAGTGTTTATAAGAATAAGTCTTTATTTGTGTTTTACTGTAAGTGGCTCCATCTAAACTGAGTTCTGGAGCTTTAGTATTAATATGCAATGCTGAATGAATGAAACTGTAAAGTCTAGAGCATCAACATACATTTAGGTCTTAAGACTGACGATTAGGATAAGGTTGGTTGTAAATTAGCCAGCAATTGAATATAACACCAATACACGCTAATATCATTGTGTACTTTTGTTCTATTTGTCCGAATTTGGCTTTGACTTGTTTCGTAGGTCAACATAAGCTTTTTATTAATCGATGTAGTTGTGTGAAATGTTAGCATACCTACTAATATGAAAGAATTAGCTTAGCCTTAATCATGGCCAGAGGACACATATTTAACGCTTCATACAACTGCCTTTATTCCAGAAGCTGGACCATAAATGCATCTAAAAATGTTAGTTTTTGAAAGTTTCTTACAGGTAATGGTATAATGATCACTGCTGTTTCTTATCTAATGGTTTACTCTCACATGACTCAGGAATAATTTTGGTTAGTGTTTTCACAGGTTATTGATAATATTTTTACATTCATATTTACACAGGTTTCAGTTTATTTGTAACACCAGCTTTCATTGGATCACTTTATACATTATGAACTTTCTTTTTATGAAAAAGTTTGTAAACCCGTACCCCGTAAATCAGGCAAACGATTCGATCCATCATTCTCCGTTACAGCAGGGGGTGGTAAAACACCGTTTCCCAATTCTTTAACAGGAAAGCATATGGCCGCGTCCTAAACTAATTACAACGTAATAAACTAGTGGAAGATTTCAGCAGCTTTCCATCTCTTGTTGTTGTCAAGTGGATAATTAATTGCCTCTGAAAGATGTAATGATGTAACATATTTTTAGTTTTCTGTATTTCTGAAGATTGCAATGAATAATTAATCAAACACTTAAGTTTTGAGATCTTACAAAATATGATATTGCGCTTATTCATCCGTAGAGGGCAGTCGTAGCTCTGCTTTTACTTCTATCTACACTTTCCATTGAATTGCTGCGAAAATATTTCTAAATTAATGCATTTATCACTTGATTGTGATAACTTTGATTGCTCTGAAGCTGGTTTCAGCACGTTCCAGAAAATATATTTTCTTTATAAACAGCATTGTAAGGCTGTGCTCTGTACCTTTGGTGGTTGATCCTGGACTGAACGATACCCTGTGGTGCCAACATGACCTGAATTATGTAGGTTACATCTTCTGGTTTAACCATTTCAGTACCACATCCACTGGGGTGCAAACAGTTTGTGTTATCTGGCAAAACAAAGAATTGCTTTTACTCACCTGAAAGTGAGAGAATATTAATGTCTGTTGATGGCAGGAACATGTCTCGCCATAAGAGCTGTATATCTATCTGATATCGGATTCTGTTACTGCAGCTTCTGTTATGTGGATGCTAAAGATAAACATATCATCAGCAACTCGAGCTATTTATATGTGAAAGGTACATTTCTACAGTCTTAGTTGGATTAAAGGATCTGAGATGGTAGAGATTGTAAATATATAATTTACATTTGTTTCAGAAGGAAATCAAACAGTTATTCAGAACCTGAATGAGTAAAAGGTTTATGATTTGTCTAAAAAAAAAAAAAAAAACATTATGTTAATGTCACATTCTTATAGATGTGTAGCTCTACTTTTCTGTATCAAATATAATGTGGATTTAAATATTAAATGTGTTTATTTATTCTTTAATGTGTTGATGTGAATAGTCTCAATTTACTTACTCCGTGTGAAATCTGAGCCTGTTTACTTGAACACAAAGCTGATATCTTATTGCCCTCTAGTGGAAGGGAATGTAATTGTTCTGCCTTTACACGCTGCTGGCTTCGAGTACCGATCAGGTGAAATTGGATAATCTTCCACGGCACACCTGATGAATTCTCACGACACACTTATGTGCCGCGGCACAGTGGTTGGGAAACACAGCTCTACAGAGCTGTGCTGTTCTGACTCCTCCTTGAGGAGAACTGCTGTAATTGTTTTGTACTTGTGTCATCTCTGAGATTCCTTCCATTACAGGATCCTGACTCTGTGAATTTTGCTGTTGTACAGACCTATGATCAAGCCAAAAAAGCATCGAGATCTGGAGGAATGGTGGATCTACATGATGCATTTTCTTATGTTTTGTATCATAAATTAGCTTAGCAGTGCCATGGTAATGTGCTTCTGTAATGTCATGTATTGTTTATTAAACAGTAACAGGTTTGGTGGGCATGATCATATGTTAGAGGGAGTGGGCTGTCACATTTATTTATATAGAGATTTTTCTCAAAGCACTATACAGATATAAAATATCTAGTCCCACAGCTCCAACTGAACAAGGAAGTATTTTCTAAATGTGGTTAGAAAGAAACTTTGGGGGGTCCAAGACTGAAGAAGGGACCCAACCTCCTTGGGACTAAATTACCGAAATAATACATTTCCAAGAATAGTTTAAATACGCTGGAGCTAAATAGAAAATTACAATATAGAATATGAAAAGAAAACTAGGTTGGGGGAAGTTTTGTGAATGAACTTAAATCATTTGGCTTGTCAAGGCTAGCTAATAATTGCAAAGTGGTTGCTAGGCTGTTATTACTTGTATGGTGTTGATAAGATATTTACAGATAAGTTGTCCAGATATTTATGGTTAAAGATCATTTGGATGTCTAGATATTTATGGTTAAGGGTCTCTAACTGTCCCAATACTTATGGCTCTATGGTAATTCCATGGTGTAACTATATGTTAATAATACTGGTTATAACAGGAAAGGGGGGCTGCTTGTGCTGTTTGACAAAGTGACAAATAAATTTAAATATCAACATTCACCCAAGCATTCCTCTATTCATTCCCTATGGGGAAAAAAACACTGCATGTACAAATACCAAAAATCTGTGGGTGGCTGTCCAGATGGCATGGCTCAACATCCCTCCCTGGAATCGATGCTGCACTTCACCAGGCTAGAGGGGGGTCCAACACGATACCAGTTGCTATCCTGTGACTTTTGAGACATCAGTGTATGTACGTGTGTGTGTGTGTATATATATATATATATATATATATATATATATATATATATATATATATATATATATATATATATATACACACAGTGGTGTGTTCTTTTTTTTTTTTCGTGTTTGTCACACTTAAGTGTTTTGAAACATCAAACCAATTTAAATATTATTCAAAGACAACACAAGTAAACACAAAATGCAGTCTTGAAGGTGTTTATTATTAAGGGAGAAAAAAATCCAAACCTACATGGCCCTGTGTGAAAAAGTGATTGCGCCCTAAACCTAATAACTGGTTGGCCACCCTTAGCAGCAACAACTGCAACCAAGTGTTTGTGATAACGTGCACAGAGCGTTTTACAGCGTTGTGGAGGAATTTTGGACATTCATCTTGACAGAATTGTTGTAATTCAGCCACACTGGAGGGTTTTCGAGCATGAACGGCCTTTTTAAGGTCATGCCACAGCATCTCAATAAGATTTAGCTCAGGACTTTGACTAGGTCAGTCCAAAGTCTTCATTTTGATTTTCTTCAGCCATTCAGAGGTGGACTTGCTGGTGTGTTTTGGAGCATTGTCCTGCTGCAGAACCTAAGTTCATTTCAGCATGAGGTCATGAACAGATGATCGGATATTCTCCTTCAGGATTTTTTGGTAGACAGCAGAATTCATAGTTCCATTTATTACTGCAAGTCTTCCAGGTCCTGAAGCAGCAAAACAGCCCCAGACCATCACACTACCACTGCCATATTTTACTGTTGCTATAATGTTCTTTTTCTGAAATGCTGTGTTACTTTTACACCAGGTGTAATGGGACACACACCTTCCAAAGAGTTCAACTTTTGTCTCGTCAGTCCACAGAATGTTTTCCCAAAAGTCTTGGGGATCATCAAGATGTGTTCTGGAAAAATTGAGACGAGATTTAATGTTCTTTTAGTTCAGCAGTGGTTTTCGTCTTGGAACTCTGCCATGCAGGTTTTTTTTGCCCAGTCTCTTTCTGATGGTGGAGGCATGAACACTGACCTTAACTGTGGCAAGTGAGGCCTGCAGGTCTTTGGATGTTGCTGTGGGGTCTTTTGCTGTGGGGTTTTTTTCGCTGCCCTCTTGGGGTAATTTTGCTCGGCCGGCCCCTCCTGGGAAGGTTCACCACTGTTCCATGTATTCAGCATTTGTAGATAATGGCTCTCACTGTGGTTCGCTGGAGTCCCAAAGCTTTAGAAATGGCTTTATAACCTTTTCCAAACTGATAGATCACAATTAGTGTGTGTGTGTGTGTGTGTGTGTAAAATACTTTTTGTTATTGTGCTGGTGGGTTTTTTATTCTGTAAAAGTGAAAGTGTGTTGCTTAAATGTGAACACTTGTTGACCAGATCAGGAATCAGAAATAAACTAAATGTCACGCTCCATGGCGGCACGCACCGCCCCGCCAAGTCTCGGACCTATCAGGAAGCCCCACGGCGATCTAATTGTCAATTGCATTCAGCTGTTTGGCTTCCTACAAAAGGACGCCCGCGAGAGACTCAGATCGCGGGTTATTGACTAATGTTGGTTGTTGCTGTTGGTTGCGTTCCTACGCACCGCTCCTCGTATCGCGTTCCTATGCACCGCTCCTCGTATCGCGTTCCTACGCACCGCTCCTCGTATCGCGTCTCTACGCGCCTCACCTTTATGGTTCTCCATGCTCGTCGCGTCCCTACACGTTGCACCACTCATCGCCGCGTCCCTACGCGCTGCACCGGTGAAGTATAGTTCCTTTCGTTCACTTCCGTGTTTAGTTTAGTTTCTACCCGTTTTCGGCTTCGGCTTGGTTTATGTTTCCCACCTGTTTTCGGTTTTGTTCCACACCCGTTTCTGTTTTCGTTTCATACCCGTTTTCGGTCCCTTGCTTTTCTGTTAGCTGTGTTTGCCTTTTGTTGGTTGTTTTCGAATAAATACTTCCTTTTCAACACCTGCGCTCGTCTCCTGCTTCCCATCCGCCTCCCACCATTACAGAATAACCCGCCACCATGGAGATGGCAGGTGTCCCCGATTTTTCTTTTCTTCTCAGCCGTTTCGACGGCAATCCAGCCCAATGCCGACCCTTTGTCGAAAACCTCATTCGTTTTTTCAGTGTAGTCCCATTTGATACCGAGTATGCCAGGGTGTCGCTGGTGGTTCTTCACCTAACTGGTGAAGCCCTTACATGGGCAACTCAGCTGTGGCCGATGCTCCTGGTTGGAACCGTGGGGCAGCTGTGGGAAATGTTAGAGTTCGCTTTTCGCTCCCCACGGGGCGCCACGGGCATCGAAGCCACAGGTTTAGAACCCGTTCACTCTGTCCGCTCAGCTCTGGTTGGTCAAGTGCTGGATCCTCAGCTCACCACCAGCCGTACCAGTTTCGTCAAGCGTCGGCAAGCGCGGGTAACGTCCGGCACTTCGGTTTTTGGCCATTCTAGGTCTATGTCCAACCCTCTAGTCATCTCGAGTCATGATCCACGCCACACCGAAACCGTAAGCGAGCCTGTAGCGCCTCCTAGTCCTGCACCACTGACCCCTGCGCCTCGCTCTAGACCGATTCCGGCACCACGGACTGTCGCGAAACTAACGGTCGTTTCGCTCCCACTCATGCCTACTCCCGCATTTCAGACGTTTGTGCCAGTGACTGTGTTCAGGGCGTCAGAGGTTCCAGTGGCTGCCCCCAGGGCGTCAGCAGTTCCAGTGGCTGCCCCCAGGGCGTCAGCAGTTCCAGTGGCTGCCCCCAGGGCGTCAGCAGTTCCAGTGGCTGCCCCCAGGGCTTCAGCAGTTCCAGTGGCTGCCTCCTGGGCATCAGCAGTTCCAGTGGCTGCCTCCAGGGCGTCAGCAGTTTCAGTGGCTGCCTCCAGGGCGTCAGCAGTTCCAGTGGTTGTGTCAAGGGCATCAGCAGTCTCAGAGGCCTTCCCAGAGGCCGTGCACCTGTCAGAGGCCTTCCCAGAGGCCGTGCACCTGCCAGAGAACGTCTTCTCCAAAAAGAGACCCGTCCAGGGAACGGCTTTCCAAGAGACCGTCCAGAGAACGGTCTATTCCAAAGAGACCCGTCCGGCGAAGTCTCTTCCAAAGAGACCCGTCAGGACTGTCCCCTCCAGGAGGACCCGTCCAGAGACTGTCCCCTCCAGGGAGACCCTTTCAGAGGACTGTCTCCTCCACGGAGGTCCAGCATCCCGCTCCACGGGGTCCAGGCATCGTCCAGGCTCTGATATCAAGGGCATCCCGTCCACGGCCTCTGCTCTCCAGCATCACCGTCCACGGCTCTGCTCTCCAGCATCCCGTCCACGCTCTGAGAGTCAGCCTCACGCGTCCACGACTCTGCTCGTCAGCCTCACGTCGTTCCACGATTCTGAGCGTCAGCCGCAGTTCCACGACTCTGCCTCTCAGCATTCGTCCACGACTATGCCTCTCCAGCATTCGTCCACGGACCTGCCTCTCAGCCCTCTCGCCACGGACTTGCTCTCAGCATCCTCGAATCCCGACTCTGCATCTCAGCATTCTCGTTCCACGACTCGCCTCTCAAGCATCTCGTCCACGACTCTGCATCTCAGCATATCGTCCAGGACACTGCCTCTCAGAGCTCGTAACACGACCCTGCTCTCCGGCTCGCGTCGTCGACTCCGCTCTCGGCCTGCGTCGTCGACTCGCTCGTCGGCCTATCGTCGATAGGACTCCGTCAAATGAAACTTACAGGCAAGGTCTGTTTCCGACAGATGTTTTTTAAATATATCAGCATTTCTGTAGCAGACTCTGAAAAATGGACTTGACTAGGTAAACATGACATTACATAGTAAGAGGACTTTGTTGTAAATCTTAGTTGTTAAATTAGCAGCGATTGAGAATAACACCCATTACAAGCTATCATGATTACACATTCTGTTCCCATTTTATCCAAATTCGGCTTGGACTTATTTCGAGGTCGGGTATTATTAGCGCGTTACTGATATCGAAATGTCGTTGTGTGAAATGTTAGCATACCTACTAATATGAAAGAATTAGCCTAGCCTTAATCATGGCCAGAAGGCAACTTTAATTAAGTGTAATTGCCTTTATTCCAGACGCTGGACCACAAATACATCTAAAAATGTGACTGTTTTGAACAGATAATGGAATAACGATCACTGTTTCTTATCTAATGGTTTACTATCACATGACTCAGGAATCATTTCGGTTAGTGTTTTCACAGGTTATTGACAATATTTTTACATTTATATTTACACAGGGTTCAGTTTATTTGTAACACCAGTTTTTAGTGGATCATTTTACACATTAAGAACTTTCCGCAGTTGAAAAAGTTTGTGCACCGGCCACCGGAGGATTCAACAGCTTTCCATCTCTTGTTTTTGTCATATGGATAATTAGTTGCCTCTGATAGATGTACTGAAACAAAAATAGTCTTCTTTATTTTTGCAGTTTTTTGTATAAACAATTATTCAAACACGATTAAGTTTTGAGATCTTACAAAATATGAAATTGCGCGTGTTCCTCAGTAGAGGGCAGTCGTAGCGCTGTATCTGTATTTTTCGGTGAATTGCTTCGAAAATCTAAATTAATGCATTTATCATTTAAGAGGAGTTTAATTGGGAGAACTTTGATGGCTCTGAAGCTGGTTTCAGCATGTTCCAGGAAAATGTTCATCATTTCTTTAGATACAGCATTATAATGCACAGCACGTAGTCTAGTCTGTCACATAGCTCCAGAGTTACTGATTTGTGTCTCAGCCTCGGTATCTCTATTGTAGCTCTGTGGTGAGTTTGACATGTTCTCCCCCATGAAGTAGACGTTTATTTACGCTAGTAAACGTTTTTAATCCCTTTTTACTTATAATTTTAACCGTAATGCATAATGTAATGAACTGCATTAACCGTTGTTATTTCTCTTGTTTACTTCCTGATCAAGAGCTAATCAGTAAAAGTCTGAAAATGCGGATCTGTATCACGCGACTTTACTTAAATTTACACTGCAGAACCGGACCTTTGTTCTACCCTGATGATTTTGTAAATTTATTAAACATAAAAGAACTGAAATATGCCAATTACATCAATAAAGACCCCTTTCTTCATACTTCAAACACTTTAGCAGCACTGAGGTGTTTACTTTGTAATGATTCTACATGCCTTCTTTTGGTAGTTTCCCACATCATGATGCTGCCACCACATTTGACTGTAGGAACGGCATTAATGAATGGTTTGCTCAGTGCTCAGTTGCCTCCATACACCTGTGAACTTCATGAAGGCTCCAGTGTGCCTTTCAGTGAGGAATGGCTTCTGTCTGGTTACTCGACATAAAGGCCTGATTGGTGGCGTTCTGGACTAATGGTTGGATTTCTGTAAGGTGCTACAATATCAACAAGCAAACTCTGGATCTCATTCAAAGTGACCATTGGGTTTTTGGTTAGCAGTCTGACCTTCATCCTCAGTTAGTCAGTTTGGCTGGATGGCCAGATCTAGGAACACATTTTAAGGCTGGGAAAATATTTAGGATAACTTGAAAAGGTCTGAAAACCTTCCATATGCACTGTATGTTCATATAGGGAGCAAAGATTACTGATCAAGAACCAGATTAACTCTTTAACTCTGATTCTCAAGTAGTTTACATATAAAAGGCTTGGTCTTTATATCCCTCAAACATTTTTAACACCCCTCAGGAGTAGAGCCTTGTTTCTGGGCTTTGTCAGTGTCTTTGGTAAGATATTGAACCTTTACCGTCTCTGCTGCTGTTTTGATTCTTTATGATTTAAATCAATCTGCCTTGCACTTCTTTCTGTATTTATAGATCGGCCACAACACAAACAACAAACCTTTGCTCAGCAACAGGCAGCATCTGTCCATGTCTTAGAAAATTGTGCAAAGCATTGTTTGAAGATTTTCCAACCACAAAACTGTAGCCACACCAGCAACACCCCACCCCCCCACCCCCGTCTGGCTGGCACTACTTAATTTTCCATTATAAGTTGTAAACAACACCTTGTGACCCTGTACACCGATTACAGCAATTAATCGAGACCTGAATAGTGAGAGCTTTTTTGAATTGCACTAAACTCGTACAACACCATTCTGTCTGTATTATAATTATTTTTCCTTTTGTTTAAGTATGGCAAATAATGTATTATCAAAATACCTCAATGTAATTAACATTTTCCATTAGCAATCATAAAATAAATATTCTTTATAGATATGTGTGTGTGTGTGTGTTTGTGTGTATGGTGATGGATTAGCACCCTGTGTTACCGGTCAGGACCCTCCTCCCTGTGGTGATTTTACCCAGTGAAAAACACATCTACCTCTGAGCTTCATCTGCATCTCACCACCAGCTTACTTTTCCACGCACCCTTGGTGCACTAACATACCACCCAGTCACCTTTATCACAGTGTGCTTTGCAGGCACATGCTCTCATCTACCACTGCATTCCAAAGTCTCCTGAATTAAATAAAGGATATAAATTATTATAATACAATAATACAATAAATTATTGTGGACTGAATAAACAATCAAATTGGAAGGTTCCATAAAACAAAAGGCTAAAGGTCAGATGTAGTTTCATTCTGTTTGGTGTTTCAGTAGTGAGATATGGAGAGAGTGAGAAATCCCTTGTTTTGGTCTATTTCTTTGGGTATCATATCTTTGACCAAATAAAGAAGAAGGTCCTGGGTTCGATCCCAGGTGGAGCAGTCTGGGTCGTGGGTTTACTCTGGGTACTCCTGTTTCCTCCCACAGTCCAAAGACATGCTATAGGTTAATTGATCATGTTAAAGTGGTGCTATGGTGTGAATGTGTGCCCTATGATGGATTGATGCCCTGTCTAGGGTTGTTCCTGCTTTGTGCCCTGTGTTGCCAGCTGGGCACCGGCTTTCCCTTGACCCTGTAAAGGATTAAGCGGATAAGAATGTGAATGAATGAATGTTGTTTGCAGCATTTGCATTGTGTAAAATCTGTACCATTTCCACAATGATGAAACAACTGATGATTCGTTTTAGGTCACCACCTCTTCCTTTTTACCATGTTTTCTCGTCCACTCTGGATTATTACTGGTTAAATCGTGTGTCTGTCAGGGTAAACGTGAGTTGTGTTAGTGAACAGAGTCCAGTTATTACAACTCCTTGGGATGCCATGTCAGCATTTTCAGCAGAAGTACTTGTTTAAGTACCGGTTCTCACAAACTCGTTTTAGAATAATTCATAATCTCAAATTGTTCACCCGATTTGCCATTTACTGTGTTGTTCATGCGAAACTAATAAGTATCACTGATGTTTCAAAAATGTAGTGGATTCAAAAATATTTTTTACTTTGTAATATGTGGAAGTGGAGTGGAAATTTAAAAAAGTGTTTCTGTTAAAGTGGACTGACTCCTGTTTCTGTAGGAGCTTGTTGGTGATTCTGTGTTACAGTCAGTGGTATGAGGCGCCCAAATATTTTATTTGAACACATTTAGTGTAATTGTTACCAAAAGAGTAATATCTGACTTATATTGCTATTTTGTTTTATAAGATAAACTCTAAATGTTTCTCTCTCAGTGTAAAATGGCCATGTCTCTGTGTGGAGGCTGATGTTTCCTGTTCTGTTGTGAGATGGAACTTCTGCTGCTGTAAGTGGGTGGATCTTCCCTCAGTGTCATATAAAGCCTAGGACTGTTAGCTAAAGATTGTTTAGGTGTGGATCAGGTACTTCAGTGTAGGCCAAAGAATGCTCTATGTCTATTTGTAAAAGAGACCTGGAGCAAAATAAGAGGAACTTTGTTTATCTGTATTTCTGTAGATGAGTTTTGTAATGAAACAAGAGCTAACCATCATCAAATAGAAATCTTACTGTAAGTGAACTGATTTTAGTTGCGCTGTATAACCAAAGATTTGTGGACACATAAAAATCCATCCAAAGACATGGGTAGGAGTTTGGAATTTTCCCTCCTTTGCTGCTACAACAGCCTTCACTCTTCTAAGAAGCTTTTTACTAGCTTTTTATGAAGTCAGGCACTGATGTTCAATTATAAGCTCTGGCTCACTGTTGGTAATTCTGTTAATCTTAAAGTTGTGTGATGAAGTTAAGAACAGGGCTGTGTGCAAGTAGTGAATTTCTCCATCAAAGTATCAGGCCAGCTGTTTGTAAACTTTTAGCAGTGGAGAAATGAACTGATTCGATGGTGGGGTGGGTGAAACGAGCTAAACTTCATATTACGATGTTTTCCACTATCAACACGATAACCATATAATATCATGATATGCCCAAAAATGAATAAAATGGATGCAAATTTATTTATAATGTTTTATTGATAACTTCAGGTATTCAAAATTAAGTTTAAACAGAAGAGTGAGTAATTTCAGTAGAAAATCTTGCTTTTCTGTGTGGTTGCCAGTTGCAGATGTATCTATGTATTTTATCTTTTGTGTGTGGCGGGGCTGTTTCTGGGTTTATCAGGGTATCCACAGTATGAAACAAGTCCATATCATGGAACATCTCACTTCAGTACCGGTATACCTCCCAGCCCCACTCGCTGGTAACGGAAAACAATGAAAGTGTTATATTGAGAGTCACTGGGGTGTTCAGTACCACCCATTGCCACTTTTCGTAAATAATGATATCATACCTGTATGCTTCATTTGAGGAACTCTTAAAGGAGTAGGAAGAAAATAAAATACATCACTGAGTAAAAGGGGTGTCCACATACTTTTGGCTGTAAAGTGTACTGCATCCCAGAAGTTGAATTTGTTCATCTGGACAAAGATTTTGTCGGAGAAACGTTTCGTCACTCATCTCAGTGACTTCTTCAGTCTCAGCTAGTTGGAAAACTTCCCCAATCTTATATACAGCACCTTTGCATAACGACTGGTACCAGCACCACTGCATAACGATGGGACCGGTAATCAGTTTAATATGCAGATTGACATAGCCATTAACGACAATGGCCACCTGTGCCATTCACACAGGATTGGGGAAGGGCTGCGATGGCTCCATTGTAAGATGGTAACTACACCTAGTCTGTATAGTTTACCTAAGATACATAAACAGGATGTGCCTTTGTGGCCCATTGTGTGTATGATCAACTCCGTGACCTACAACATCGCCAAGTTTCTGGCATCGATCCTCAACCCGTTGGTAGGCAGCACGGATCATCACATCCAGAACACCATGGATTTCGTGGATAAGGTGAGGGACGTCGTTATGGAGATGGATGAAACAATGGTCTCGTTTGATGTCACATCTCTCTTCACGTGCGTTCCAGTTGCTGAGGCAGTAGAGGTAGTCCGAGTGAAACTACAGGATGACCCCACTCTCAGCAATAGGACCACCCTTAACCACCCTTAACTTGGATCAGGTGTGCATCCTTGCCTTAGAATAAGGGCAGAGCTGGGGGTTCATAGTCAAAGAGTCTTATGGTGATCAGAGACGTTGGGTTGCTGTCTTCTGCCTCCCGTGGGGTTGCCAATGTCTCATGTGATCCCTCTTGGCTGTGTTTCCTACCAGTTCTCCTCTTTCTAGCTATGCTGCTATAGCTAATGCTGCCGGGCTCTCATGCTACACTTGGCATCAGTGATTGACATGGCATCAGTGATTGTTAATAGACACTGTGCTCTTAATCAATAACTAATTACATTTTCTGTTTTCTCTCCGAGCTGTGTTCTGGCAGTTCCGGCCCCACACATGAGTTCATGCCCGCTGTAGCTCTCCACTCAAGCTGCTTCCGTCGTCAGCTCAGCCCCATCATACCCGTGTCACTTAATGTCGATGGCCATACTTCACATTTTATTTTAACTTTGGGACTCCATGACTTTAGTTTCACTCTTAGATTTATCATCATACCCGGGTCACTTAATGTCAATGTGCATACTTCACATTTTATTCGAACTTTGACTCCATGACTTTAGTTTCACTCTTAGATTTATCATCATACCCGGGTCACTTAATGTCGATGTGCATACTTCACATTTTATTCGAACTTTGACTCCATGACTTTAGTTTCGCTCTTAGATTTATCATCTATGCCGCCCAAGGAGGTTGGGTCCCTTTTTGAGTCTTGGTCCTCCCAAGGTTTCTTCCTATAACACTCAGGGAGTTTTTCCTTGCCACTGTCGCCGTAGGCTTGCTCAATTTGGGATTGGATGTAGTTATTAGGAGATAATCTAAACTTGTAAAGTTGCTTTGAGACAATGCTCCATTGTAAAAAGTGCTATATAAATAAATCTGACTTGACTTGACTTGTTTGCTTCTGGAGCTGTGTCTTCAATCCACCTATTTCACATACAGAGAGCAGTAACATGGGTGCGCCATGGGCTCCCCAGTTTCATCTATCGTGGCCAACCTGTATATGGAAGAATTGGAAAAGAAGGTACTAATATTTTATTCAGGAACACCACCCAGCCATTGGTTCAGATATGTGGATGACACCTGGGTTAAAATGAAATCTCAGGAAGTGCCACATTTCACCGACCACATCCTCTCAGTGGACAGACACATTAAGTTCACCAGGGAGGATGTGAAGAACGGCAGGTTAGCCTTCTTGGATTGTGAGGTTGTGATTGGAGATGGGGGGAGATTGAAAGTCGATGTTTACCGTAAGCCAACACACTCTCATCATCCACTGGAGCACAAACTAGGAGTCATCAGGACACTGTACCACCGAGCAGACAGCGTCCCCACTGACACAGCGGCCAAGGACGGAGAGAAATCTCACATTAAGCAGGCCCTGGGCAAATGTGGTTATCCGAACTCTTTTAAGGATGAAGACGTGCAGATCCTTGATAGGGAGGAACGATGGTTTGAACGCGGAGTAAAAGAAGCCATTTTTGTAAAAAGGGAACGTCCATCCCTGAACCGAGGAGGGGGCCTCAGAGTACACCTCTCACCATCTTACAACGGAGCCATCGCAGCCCTTCCCCAATCATGTGTGAATGGCACATGTGGCCATTGTCATTAATGGCTATGCCAATCTGCATATTAAACTGATCACCGGTCCCATTGTTATGCAATGGTTCTGGTACCAGTCGTTATGCAAAGGTGCTGTATATAAGATTGGGGAAGTTTTCCAACTGCTGAGACTGAAGAAGTCACTTAGATGAGTGAGGAAACGTTTCTCCAACAAAATCTATGTCCAGATTGACAGATTCAACTTCTGGTATTTTCTCTTCTTTCTTATTATTGAGCATGCATCAAGACGTACTGCAGTGATGTTAAAATCCAAGGCCTTTACAGCATCAACATCTTTAATTACATCAAGGTTTGTAGTAAACGCTTCACTTTTTATTGATCTGCAGTTTGGAAATCTGGTATAAATGTGTTGCTGTGCTGTACCATAAATACTATTTTACCACTTTTTATCTCGTTATTCTCATAAATAAATGTTTGCTGCAGCAATGAGGAGAGACGAGCTCATTTCATTTCATCTTAATAAGCTAGGGACTATAGCTAGCAGTCAGGCTAATGTACAGTGGGCCAAAAAAGTAATTAGTCAGCCACTGATTGTGCAAGTTCTCCTACTTAAAAAGATGAGAGAGGTCTGTAATTTTCATCATAGGTACACTTCATCTATGAGAGACAATATGAGAAAAAGATCCAGGATATCACATTGCAGGATTTTTAAAGAATTTTATTGTAAATCATGATGGAATATAAGTATTTGGTCACCCAAAAACAAGTAAGATTTCTGCTTCTCCTGGACCTGTAACTTCTTCTTTAAGAAGATCTTCTGTCCTCCACTCATTACCTGTATTAATGGCACCTGTTTGACCTCGTTACCTGTAGAAAAGGCACCTGTCCAGAGCCTCAAAAAGTCAGACTCCAAACTCAACCATGGCCAAGACCAAAGAGCTGTCGAAGGACACCAGGAAGAAAATTGTAGACCTGCACCAGGCTGGGAAGAGTGAATCTACAATAGGCAAGCAGGTTGGTGTGAATAAATCAACTGTGGGAGCAATTGTAAGAAAATAGAAGACATACAAGGGTCATGTATCGTGAGATTTTAAGCCAAAACCTCCTTCCATCAGTGAGAGCATTGAAGATGGAACGTGGCTGGGTCTTCCAGCATGACAATGATCCCAAACACACCACTAGGGCAACGAAGGAGTGCCTCCGGAAAAAGCATTTCAAGGTCCTGGAGTGGCCTAGCCAGTCTCCAGACCTCAGCCCCATAGAAAATGTGTGGAGGGAGTTGAAAGTCCGTGTTGCCCCAAAACATCACTGATGGAGAAATGTTAGCATACCTACTAATATGAAAGAATTAGCCTAGCCTTAATCATGGCCAGAAGGCAACTTTAATTAAGTGTAATTGCCTTTATTCCAGACGCTGGACCACAAATACATCTAAAAATGTGACTGTTTTGAACAGATAATGGAATAACGATCACTGTTTCTTATCTAATGGTTTACTATCACATGACTCAGGAAATTGAAGTGTAGCTATGATGAAAATGACAGACCTCTCTCATCTTTCTAAGTAGGAGAACTTGCACAATCAGTGGCTGACTAAATACTTTTTTGCCCCACTATAAGTTTCATCAAACAGAAACATTATTCTCTCCGGTAATGGATGTTATTCAGCAGGTTTTCATCATCTGTGCTGTACTGTATTCATAACCAAATAAATCGCAGCACATTTTATTCACTTCTGTAAGCAGGCTGCTCACAGATTCCTGCTCACAAAGATCTTGTGTAGGAAGATAAAACACAGAGATTTTGAAATGTTGTTATACGTATTGTTGTAGATATGTATTTGGACTTTTCTGTATATTGTAACATTATTATCATCTTTATAGGGTAAAATACTCGAACATTATGTCTGTTCATCTCTTCCATACACACACCACACCCCTACACTCGTATGTTCAGTAGATGGACATTTCCTTTTGATCTCTCACTTACAGTACAGCGATGGGTCAGGCTGGTGTTGTGTTTGTGTTTCTCTCTGCACTGGGTAAGTGTTTAGAATCATATTTATTACTTTAGTAAGTGGATAAATTATTAGAGAGAGCTGTAGTAGGAATATATTTTATAAGGATCTCTAAAGCAATAGTGATGTTAGAACATACAAAATGGTATTGTAAATTTTTGTATTAACTTGTAATAATCTAATTACAGACTGGATTACATCCCTAATCTAGATTACATTAATGCAGTTACAAGAAAACAAGGATTAGGATGTTAAAGCTTTCTCTAAGCTAAACTCTTATAGTTGTGTGAAAACTAAAGGAGTCGTTTTCCTGTTGTAGAGTTTCAGGAAGGAGATGTTAGTGAGAGGTTTATGTTATTCAGTCCAAGTTATAACTCAATTATAAATGAAATATTTCAGCTGTGTGATATTTTAGCTGTTTGCTGGGTTGCAGGTTTGCTCTCAGAGACTCTGTGCTCTGTAACTTTGGTGGTTGATCCTGGACTGAACGTTACCCTGTGGTGCCAACACAACCTTCAACACACAGGTTACATCTTCTGGTTTAAGAACACAACCATTTCAGTACCACATCTACTTGGGTGCAAGCAGTTTGCCTCATCTGGTCGAACAAAGAATTGCTTTTTCTTACCTGAAAGTGAGAGAATATTAATGTCTGTTGAGGGAAATAACACGTCTCTGACCATAAGAGCTGTAGATCTCTCTGATACCGGATTCTATTACTGCAGCTTCTGTTATATGTGTGCAAACAATAAACATATCATCAGGAACTCGAGCTATTTACATGTGAAAGGTACATTTCTACAGTCTTAGTTGGATGAAATGATTTGAAATGGTAGGGATTGTAAATATATTATATAATATTTGTTTCAGAAGGAAATCAAACTCTTATTCAGAACCTGGATGGAGCAAAAGGTTTGTATTTTCTCTGATTAGAACAAACATCATGTTACAGATGCAGCTCTACTTTGTTCTATCCAAATATAATGTGGATTTAAAATGTAAAAATGTGTTTGTTTTATTCTTTAAGGTGCTGATGTGTTCATCGTGCTCACTGTGGTGTTTGGTGCAGTGATTCTGATTCTTCTCTGTATCCTGATCTTCATAATACTGAAGCTCAGAAACACAAGCACAGGTAAAACTTCTACATCAGGTTACGTGTTAGTGTAAATGTTGTTTACATGATTAATACACTCACTGACAAAAAAAAAAAAAAAAAAAAACGCTCCAAGAAGGAGCTGTTGGGATCGAATGAATCTTTATCTGTATGAATGTAATGATGATATGTGTAAGTGATTAGAGTGAAAGGATAAGTTTACAACTTTAAAACTGTACAACTGAAAGGAGGCTCTAGTTACCCTTTTAGGCCGCCTCTATCCTGGATGATACAAGATGAGATACTGGTTCTGTAGATCCTGCACACTCATAGGTTGCTGAAACTGGAATCCTAATTGGCCACATAAATGCTCGATTGGCATTATGTTTGTGTCGCTCCACAGCAGAAGCAGGATTGAAGCGCTCACCACACGGCCTCCAAACTTGAACCCGACCCCAAACAGAACCTGGATTAATCACTAAAGATGACACGGTTCCAGTCCGTAGCATCCAGGTTTCTCGTTCATGATACCACTGCAAACGAAGGCAGCAATTCGACATTTCTATCTCGGTGCGTTATGTTTTTTTGTCAATGAGTGTAACAATAATAATATGTTAAATATATAATGCTGGAAATGCAGTGTAGAATGAAGCAGAAAGCTGAGTGAAGCTGAATGAAATGTTCTTTGCTGTTTCTGTTGATTAGATTTAGCTGCTGGAGCAAATCATAAGGTAAATATAATAACACCATTAAAAACAATTATTGTTAATCAAATTGTGAGAGGTTTTAACCTGAACAATGAGATTCATGATGATTTTGTCTTCTGTTAAAACAATATTCTCCGCTTTAGTTATAATATCATGAGAGCAGGGAGACGGGAATCATGTTGGACCCACATCTTGTATTTCTGTCAGACAAAGGCTTGGAATTTAGTAAACTGTATCTGCTTTATATATTTCTCTATTGTGTGACAGAGCTTCCTGCTGTAACTGTAGCTTATTGTACACTTATAACCCTGAGACTGTGTGCAGATTAGAATGATCCCTTACCTGAAGGTAACAGGAATTCCACAATTCAATAACACGTGTAACTCCCCAAAATAAAGCTGTTTGTTTATTTGGTTTATTTTATGTCACTTTCAGCATCAATGGCTATTTAAAGACAGACTCAAGGTTACACCAAAACTAGATCGGGATTGAACTGGGGACGCTGGTTCAAAGAACTTCCAGAGAATCAAATATGATGTAATGTTTTATAATCACTGTGTCCTCTGTGTTGCAGGATGAGGAGCGTGACTCTGTGAATTACACTGCTCTGCAGTTTTCTGATAAAAACAAAAACAGAGCAGGAAGAAATTATGAAATGGCCGATACACATGTTGTTTATTCTTCTCTCAGACAGTAGCTTCCTAACATAAGTAACATGCTTACATACTGTATTTAAAAAAATAATCTGAATGCATGCATGTAATTTGTCAGGAGAGTTATTTTAATAAATGTAATGAAATTTAGTTTGGACTTTTTTTTTTATTGCTGGCTCAGACATTTTGTACACCCTGTCCTGTATGGATTGCGGGTACAAGCCCTTATGATATTATTATTACATACGCTCTCCCTCTTCCAGACGTGTTCAGTGGTAACTCAGAATCAGAATCACTTTATTCACCGAATATGCAGAGGAATTTGTGTTGGCATGCTCAGGCAGTAATAACACAACACAGACTATTGTACTGTCCGACTTGTTTTATCAAATAAAAGATGAATACAAAAGATTACAAACACTAGGCTACATGGCTATGGACTGTTACTGACTATGAATTAATTAACATTTGAAGCAAGAGCTTATGGTGAACTGGGTTTTTTATACGTAAATAAAAATAAATGATTGCTGTTTAACATCTCTCGTTTGTCACGATCTCGTAGCACCTGCACTACGTTTCCCAGGATGCTTCACTCCCGCCACACACCGGTTTCTCAATCATATGAAAGGCCTTTGGGCTCAAAACATGTCAGAATCTACGTGTAAACGCGTATAACATCATTTCGCGTTAACACGTAACTATTATGGGTCAACACGCAAAATCTTTGTATATTAACGCGTTAAAATGTGTAACCACACTTGTGTAATTGGATTTTATTGCAGTTTGTGACCTACGATGCTTTACCGCCACCTACTGGTGTGGCCTTATTGCTCAAACAACATATAGAACCAACAGACCAAAAAACATTAATAAATGTTAAAAAATAATTTTTTCAATATATTCTGAACAATGTGGTTTTGCAATTTAAAGCATACATATAATGAAGCTGCATTAAAATCTGCATTTTTGTTTGAAAATCACAAATTGTGATTAGCATTGCAGATATTTGCACAAATATATATGTATGTAAAACTGTATAGCTGCATTAACGCTGTGTGTAGTATACTGTAAATACTGAGAGTACAGACTGGTACAATCAAAGGTGCTTCTGTAGCTGCATTCACGTTTAATAAACTGGATGACTGAACTTTTAGGACAATGTGACATTTGACAGCATAAAAAAATAGTTTCTCAATTAAATGTTTATTTATTTTCACACAAGGAAATATTAACAAATCAAAGTTCACTTCATCCCCAGCCAGAGGACAAAGAGCTATTGGTAAAACCCCAGCAAAAAGTACTAAACCAAAAAGGGCAGTACCAGCCAATACAACTTTTAATTTTTTATTTATTTATTTATTTAAAGCTTTTCTTAAATCCAGTAAATACATCAAATACCTTCCATTATGAGTAAACTATTTCTAGATTTATTTAACTTCATTTTCCCCTTTCCTGT
The DNA here is from genome assembly GCA_025084515.1 of Ancistrus triradiatus. Taxonomy (NCBI): domain Eukaryota; kingdom Metazoa; phylum Chordata; class Actinopteri; order Siluriformes; family Loricariidae; genus Ancistrus; species Ancistrus triradiatus. The sequence continues at coordinate 3,010 of JAJAGP010004163.1, read as the reverse complement.
CTTTAATAAATAAGTATTTTTGTCAAACGCCAATTAATCTTATTAGAATTTATTGAAACTGCAAAAATCCTCTCACCTGACTGGACTTTGGAGGAGCTGCTGCCTCACAAAAAAGTTTCATATATAAATCTACAAGTAGAAGAATAACCGAGTTATGATCAGCTATTAACTTATTATAAACAGCTATCTGTACAATATTCAGGGAACAAGCCATCCGTCCATGTCTGTCCTAAATACTGCAGTATTTAAATAAAACTCTAATTGGCTTTTTCAGAAGGCTGACTTTACATTTGTCGTGGTTTCTTAACAGAATTCATTCTGCTCACTTCAAGAAAAATCACACTCAAGCCGAAGTAGAGTCCCAGTGGAGAAGCAGACAATTTTATTGCATCATGAGTACAGGCAATAAGGACAACCACACATCATATCAGCGATGTGGAGATGCCAATGTTCAACAGTTCTCACGTTCCTTATATACTGCTCAGTACATTCGGTTCAGACATTATGCCATGATTGTTTTCCAACTTTTAGAAAATCTCCTCCTACGGCGCCACTATGTCTCCACCCTTGTTCCCACCCTCAGGTCATCCTGACCTGGCAAGTGTGAAGACGACCTTTAGCCCAGATTTTAAGTACAGGTTTCTAAAAATTTAATACAATTTACAGGTTGTATTTACCTGCCTCTCAGCTTGTTTGCTGCCAGTTCTCTACAATGCTGTACGTTCTGGGCTCTTTTCCTGCACCACCAACCCATAATCAGTGAAAGCGTCTCAGGTGCAGCCAGTCAGACGTGCTGCTGCAGGTAAAGACATATCAGCACATCCAGGTCCTGCTGCACCCAGAGGGCATCATCACGTGCCAGCTGGCATTCAGCCTCTGTTGGTGCTAGAAGATGAAGAGGTTAGGCTGAGCTGGAGACAGATCATTTGCTAAAAGGGAGAAACTGAAATGAAAAGAAGAAGAAAATTAACACTGGAATGGCTAAACGTTCCGAGTTTTCGGGAGAGGACTTGTGCTCTCAGTCCCCCGCTCCCCTGCTGTGAGCACAGAGTGCATTTTTATGCTAATGAGCCACAGTGAGTCTCCACACGAACACCCTCACCCCCTCAGCCCAATTATATGATATTGATTATATGTAAGAACAAATTAAACACCTCTGCTTTCATCCATAAACTATGCACTCACAGTTGCGACAGGCACAGTAATCAAGGTTATTTATTTTTTTATGAAGTTATTCTTTTTTTTACTAAATTATGGGTACAATATATACATATATGTAATTGCAGCTTTGCATCTAGCACTTATTACACACCTAGTTCACCTCATTTCATATTTGTTGCAAACTCCACACTGTTTTGTGCTGTGGTTCTATTCTACTGCACACGTGGTGATGATGAAAGCAGTCTATAGTACTGTAACGATGATACAGGAACTCCAGCCTGTGTCCATCTTATTTAGCTCCCCCTGTCTTCTTCTTCCTATCCAGGGATGTTATTTTTTATATCTTCCATCCTATATATACACCCCTCTTCCTGTGCACTTCCTTTGTCTGCCTAATTCACATGGTGGTTTGTCTTGGCTCCCGCATTGCTCCTGTTTCCCCTGCTGGTTTGTCTCCTGCTCCTTGTCTTGCCTCTCGTGTGCCTCGGTCTCTGTTCCCGAGTGTAGTCTCATGTTAAGCTGTGTTTTATTGTTAGCCTTTCTGTTGGTATTGTTTTGTTACCCTGCTCTGTGTGTTATTGCATGTTTGTTGTTTTTGTCACTATTCTCAGTTTAGGTTTGTTTGTGTTATTTATCACCATGTTCTCTGTAAATAAACCATTCACATTTGCACTTGTCTCCATTGCCCCTCCTTGCCAAAAGCATGACAAGTACAGTCAACATATTCTGTATTTAAAAGTCATCTAAATGTATGTTCAGTTTTTTTATTGTTTGTGTTTTTAAGCATACTGTAATTTAAATATATTCTACTACAATTAATAAAGTGACTGTATTGTGATTGCCTCATTTGCTACCTTGTATGGAGTTAATTTTGTGCCAAAAGTTTCACACAACGTAATATAATCCTAACAAAATATTAAAACTCAAATTGGAAAATATATGTTGCAAATGCAGACGACCAACACTAAATATGACCAACACTAAATATTATATATATATATATATATATAAATATGTATATATAATTTTAATACATTTGGATACTGTATTTCTCTGTTGTTATCTGATCCTCTTTTTGTATGAATTTTTCAAGTTTTTGCTTTCATTATATATTTTCTCAGATGTTGCCTCTGGAATCGCTGCACTGCTGGTGGCTCATTCTTTTGCTGCTGACTTTGGCACCTTTTCTATAGGGGGCGGGGCTCTCGCTGCTGTTACCTGATCCTCTTTTTGGTATAAATTTTTGCTTTTATGAGACCTCATCTCTGGTTACAGTGTAAACAAGCGTACGCCCCCTGCAGGGCATAAGCCTTTCTGAATAACAGACTATTTTACAGACACAGCTCTGAATGTCATATAACAAACCTGTACTCTTCCTGTCTCTGTAGTAACTGATGACGCGGTGAATCCTGATTTCTGATTGGACAGAATTAATCAACAATCACTTTCTACAATCGACTGCCAGCTCCTAACGCCAAGTGGCCAAATTCAACACCCTTTAGAAACGTCTGGCTCTTTATCGCTTTACCAGACGTTTATGAAAAGCTTTACAGCGGCAATGACTCATTCTGGGAATTAGTTTCCCGTCTGTTGTTTGCTGCAGATCTCCAGGAAATGGACAGCAGAACCGCTCTGTTTGTAGCGCTGTGTTTGTTTACGTTTGGTTTCTTCCAGGTATCGGATGGTGAGTGAGATTCAGTGTTTTATAAACTCTTTACCAGTTATAATCTGCTTAAATGTGGCCATAGTACCATCATCAACGTCATATTAGTGTGGTTGCCTATATAGGCAACCACACTATTGTTATCCGAAAGTCTTATTTTTCTTCTTCTTCTTCTTCTTATTATTA
>JAJAGP010004162.1:0-55429 GCA_025084515.1 Ancistrus triradiatus | reverse complement strand
GGACTCTGTGTCCCACACACTTGCACCTACGTCTGTCTCTGTTCCCCTATTGTATATCGGATATGACAATAGCAGAGGCCTGTGCAAAATAGCAATCGTTTTTAAATTCCCCGGTACCACTAGCACATTTTGCATGCTTCTAAATGAACAGCAACTCAAATCCAATGATCCAGAAGGCGGCTAGATGGTTGGTGTTTGTTCAACAGCCACATTCAAAGCGACACATCTGCTAGACCAGGCGATTTGTCTGGCACATCCATCCTGCTTGCCTTCTTTGGTCTGATTCGAAGAAACTGGAGACGAATTTGCATGAGCACATGCAAAGCTGGACCGAATGCATCCAAAGTGTGGTGACAGAGGATGAGCACCAGTCCCACCCGGGACAGATTTAACAGCCATTTGCGTACCAGAGGCACTGATGCAAGGAAAAGATTTGGCATGCAAGTTAGCAGGCTCACCTGACGGCTCATGGGGGGCAGGTACCACACGCTGCAGACGATTGCCCAACTGCTCATCATGTGCAAGAGGTAATTCACCATCCCAAACTTGCTGCTGTTCCAGAAGGCGTCCCCGAACCGAGGGTCATACTGCACCAACACACAGAGAAAACGAATATGGATGGGATTCTAATCATTTCAGTTTATCGATGGATGAGCAATTCATACCTTGATGGCTACTGGGTAGATGGTGGAGGCGATTTCAAAGCTGCCCTTTTTAAACATCATTACGGAGGTGTTGTTGATGCAGGTACCTGGGAAGAAAATCCAACAAACTGACTAAACCCACCTAAAAGCAAAAACTCAAAGTAGCAACGCACCAGAAATTCAGCGACACAGAAACAGAATGCAGGTACGCATCGTTTAATGACTGCATCAAACAGAGCACTGACCGAAATGGATGCTGACCAGACACTACCATAGTCACAATCTTTTTATTCTACTGTAATGCAAATATAACGCATATTATCGCAAAATATAGCTAAAAACACAAGCAACTGATGAAACGACAAAAACACATTGATAGACAGTATTATGGACAACAAGGAAAATCAGCCAAGTAACAAGTTTATACAGCTACAGACCGGAGAGAATATTCTAAGTTGAGGTGGTGGGGATCAAACACAGGAGTACTACTTACTATAGCAGTTACAATACACTTACAAATTCCATTTACTGCTTGTCACAAATAAGTAGCAAAAAAAATCATCCACACAAACACTAAAGGAAGTTGCACCCAAAAAGTCGTGAATGAGTATAATACATCAACACAATATAGTATTGTTTGTGTCCTGGTTTCAAGTTACATACTATGCAAACAGAGTATTATAGATATACACTGTATATATTTCATATTATTATCATGCAATAATAAGATTAGATGATGCATTTTTTTTTATTTACATAAGTACATTATTATAAGTCAAATGAATAGAAGAAAATATATTGCACTATTAGTAGAATTATTTTACATATTGAAATTATTTTAGCTCACATTAATACATGGAGAAACACAAAGTAATTTTATTTGATACATTTACATTTGTCGTATTGATGTGCTATTAAAATGTATTTTTAAATAATTACATACTAATTTAATTACATACATCTAAAAAAAAAACAAAAAAAAAACCTAATTGAATAAAAATAATAGTAGTAAAAATAGTAACAAAAACAATAATAACAAACTACCACAATAACAATAATAAAGTTCTAAAATAACATCAAAACAATAAACATAACTACCACAACAACAATAATAATAATATTTCTAAAATCATATCAAAACAACAATAATAAACATAACTACCACAATAATAATAATAATAATAATAATTATTATTATTATTATTATTATTATTCTTCAACAACTGATTTTTTTCAGTGCATCTGAATTTCAATTTGTGCATTAATGTCCACCGTATTAAAATATAGCATTTAAAAATCTTGCAAACAAGTTTTTGCTCACCTTCTGGAAAGATGAGGATCGGAAGTTTGCTTTTGTCCTCCACGTGATCACTCAGCCTGCAAATAAAATACAATTATTTCTATACAACCCTTGTATAAACTGTGAACCTTTTTTTCAAAGTCACATACATTCACATTTCACATTTACAGCATTTAGCAGACGCCCTTATCCACAGCGACTTACAATTGGTACAGTCTTACAATCCAAGCAATTGTGGGTTAAGGGTCTTGCTCAAGGACCCAACAGTGGCAGCATGGCAGAGGTGGGATTTGAACCCTTGATCTTCTGGTCCATAGTCCAGTACCTTACCCGCTAGGCCACCACAGTCCAAGATTTTCTACACAACCCTTGCATAAGATAGTGTCTAAAATCGCTCACAATTCTGTTCCCTATAGACTAATAGTGCTCTATATGTTAAGTTGAATGTAAGGAATAGCATATAAGGGACCATTTCAGACACCTCCATAAGTACAGGTGACTCATAGTCAAGTGACAGAAATGCAATAAACTGCTTAAAAAACATTAATAAAGGATGCACTGTGATCCAATATAATTTGTGACGGACTACCGCTGTTTTTAAGTAATTAAAGTTTGATTCCAAAACATTGGATGGAATGTAAGAAATCAAAACTGTGTTTTGCAGGCGCTTGCTGAATATTTGCCTACATGCTGGCAGTTGTGTTGCAGTGTTACCTTTTGGCCACGAGGTGGCGATCTTTGACTTCAGAGCGTTCAAACCAGATGTGTGGACACGCCTTCACCATGGATCTCTGTATGAGTCCCATCAGGCCTCCGTGGATCTGCCCCACCTATCACACACATTTGGCCAAACATAGGGTTTTCAGTCCAAAAAGATCTAGATCTCATCTGACCATGAGACCTTTCCCCACATGGCATCAGAGGAGCAAACGAGGAGGATTCAGTCCTGCCACCCTGCTACACAGACCAGCTTTGTGTAAAGCTCCAGAGATTGTCGTCACAAGCACAGACCAACCAATCTGGCAGGTTGCTGGTTGTACCTGGGCAGGCTTATAATGGTCTAAAGGACCTGGGGCCGGATTCACAAAAGATTCTTAAGAAAGAAAATCTTCTCAAATGTGTGTTTTTTCTTAACTTCATTCCAAGGAAAAAAGTTCTGAAAGTCTTCAAAGAACTTATCCAGAGCGACTTACAATTGATACGATCTTACAATCCAAGCAATTGTGGGTTAAGAGCCAACAATGGCAGCTTGGCAGAGGTGGGATTTGAACCCTTTTTTTTCTAGGCACTGTAATCATTAGAACATCCGCACACTTACCATGGCGTAGCAGCCGTCACTGGCTAGTATGAGCACATCGATGGGGGATGTGTGGTTAGCGACACAGATTCCTCCGTTCTTAGGCTTATTCTCACTAAATATATAAACACAACAACAAAGATCTGCATTAGTAATGATAATGGGAATGAAACAGTACAATGGCTACACATTGCGTACTATCTATTTAATGTAAAGATTAGTTTCCCAGCTTTTTGAAGGGTATAAATACATTTTAACTGAAGGACCACTGGCTTTATTTTTCAAGTACAGTGGAACCTCGGATTGTAATTGGTTCTGGAAGGCCGTCTAAAATTCAGATTTGTTTTTTAGAATTCAAAATTGAATTTTTCTTCAAATTTGGGGGCAAAAACTTCAGAATGGACTGTTCAATGTCCAATGTGAATTGGTTGAATAAAGAAGTGTCCCACCTTACCATTATGTATTGCATAATGTCTGATCGCATATATGTCCGTGGTTCGATACTTTTATTATCCTTATAATTAAGATAATTAACCTAATTAATTGTAAATGATAGATAGTAAAGTTTTACTAAAACTAAATAGCCAAGGCTGTGATTTGGTAGCAGGCACGAACCGAAGGCAAGTGCCATAGATAATCACAGCCGTAATGTTATATGTGATAAATGATGACCTTGTTTTATTACTTGTATACAACAGCAAAATAAAGAAACAAAATAAATCAAAGAAGCCCTGAATTGCATAATGAATATGCATTAATATTGATTATACCACAGTTAGTTACCGACCCCGCAATCTGATTGGCTGAGAGATGTTTTTCCCCGTGACTTTACTGATGATAGTGGCACTCTGACCGACGCTCTATAAGTATTACTCCACGGCATACACACAACCTAGCAACAACGCCACCCTAAAAAGCAGCCAAGTTATAACGACAAGTAAAACACTGCCGAAATGAAAGCTATAATTAGTTTAGAACATCTACTGGTTTTGAAAACGATTTAATTTGGAAGATGAAGCTATTAATGACCAACCCGGGCCAAACGTTTATCACCTTATCTTCTGCATGACATCAAAATTTAGGGCGAAACATTTGGCAGTGACTGGAAAACGTTTCAAGCACAATTTTAAGTGAACTGCAAACAAATGAAATATGTTTGGATCATCTCTGGATATGTGCAGTCACGTTATAAAGCTGTAGGCTGTGGTGGTTGGAGCTGAACAGAGACAGTGTGTTGAGGAGTGATGATGGTGTCTGGTGGAGCACGGCTCAGGGAAATTCCTTTCATAACTTACATGCTAGCACAAGCACCTAAACAGAGTCTGTTCACCAACAATGCAGGGTTTCACAAATATCACAATTATACTTTTTTGTCATGTCACATACCACAACCATGTGGTTCTTGGATAGTAGTCATTTAGCAGACACACTCATCCAGAGCAAATTACAACTGATACAATCTGCTCAAGGACCCAACAGTGGCTGAGATTTGAACCCTGGACTTCTAGTCCATAGTCCAGTACTTTAACCACTAGGCTACCACAGTTGGTCTCTTTTTGTCTTATAAAACACTATCACAATTCCTGCTAGAATCTATGGGGCATCGCGATGCATCACCCCTTGTAGATGGTGTTCTGAACCAATGGCTTCTTACCTCTACCTACACCCTCCACTTTGGTTTTATTCAACGATTATATTAATCAAATATTATATATGTAATATTCTGATAACAGAACACCATACCTGGTTTCTGTATATTCAAGACATCTACTTTTTTCCCCTTCCTCTTTTTCTAAAATATTACTAGTTTATTTTACAAAATTAGATATACAATGGTACCTGGGACTCGTCGAATCTGGTTCTCGATGCAAATTCGTCTCGGTTCTCGTCGCTTGCTCGGTACTCGGTGCACTTGCTTAAAATTGTATGAGTCAAGCCGTGCGACTCGTTTCAGCTGAAACTCGATTCACGATTCAGTACACAGTGATTCAGATTCACAACAGCCCTTGCTCATTGAAGATCTCTGCCATTTTATGTGTTTTTCTATATTTTTACATCTATATATAAAATAAGCTTTGGGTTAATGATTTTCTCCAACTGTAGGTTAATGTTAGTGTTTTAAACATCAATTTACTCATCATTACTCATCATTGGCTCCGAGATATATAGTATAGAGCGCTCTAAGAAACACTCGTTAAACTCCTCAGTTCATGATACATTTAGCTTATGATGGATTTGAACATATCCCCATCGTACATCAGAGAGTTCCTGTATAATACAACTCCATTAATGCGTATAATGCCTTATGCAGTGTGGATTTTCTGGGAGTCTGAAACAGATTCATTAAACATTATTCCGTATGAGAAAAATTTACTCTTTTCTCGACAAGCCTTCTGGAACGAATTGAGGTACCACTGTTTTAGGATAACAGGATTCGTATATGTTGAATTCTGACCTTCAAAGGAGATTAACATCAAAACCGAGGTTTTATCCAACATTATTAGGAAGAGACTGAGTGCGTGAACATTGGGAGAGCGGCCCCACAGCGCGCTAAATGCAGGGGTGTCAATATTTGTATGGATTTGTTACAAATGTTATTTTTGAAAAAGGTTTCCAAAAAAGATTTTCAGAATAATTTACTTGGATTAAAGGTTAGTTTCGTGTGTGTGGCCCTACCTGTGATGGTAGGTGATGATTGCGGTTAGTCCTCTCACACACACGCGGTAACACATCAGATGCACTTTTTCACTGAGGAAATTCTTTATCCTGCCAACACACACACACACACACACACACACACACACACACACAACACACACACATTATAACATTTTTCTATCCTATTGTCCTTTTCTCTACAGCATATTAAACATATCATTTCACCAGCATTCCCAAATCTTGCAAAGAAAGATATTGTGGGCAAATCCCATTGTGTCAGGAGATTTATTGGTTTCCTATGGAAACGCTGCTTTCATTGTTGCACTGATGGATTTTTTCCAAAACAGACCCCAGATCTTCTGCTCTGGTCTTGCACTCATCACAGGGGGGCTTGTTGTGATGACATGGGGAGTCAACAAGTGTGTTGTTGCTTTGAATTTTGGCAACAGATCCAAAAAAGTCGTTTTTTGTTTAATGAAAAGGCAAAGCACATCCTATGTAATACCAGTAAAATACTATTATTTAGTAAATAATTGTCATGAAGATGCAAGCCCTCCAGCTTGCATTTCTCAGAATCAACTCCCTCTCTCTCTTTTTCCACAGCAGGTGGGGCTGTTTCCACCTGCTTAAGCTTGCTCTCTAAAAACCTCACTTCCTGTTCTACTGTGACGTAAATAAACCTTTTTTGTGACAGTCACGTGGCTTTTTGGTCTTGATACGGGTGTTGAAGCAACGTTTCAAAACACTGAGCTTCTATTTCCTTATTTCATTCAATTCACTATTTCTGTCCTCCACTCGTTACCTGTATTAATGGCACCCTGTTTGACCTCCGTTATCTGTATAAAAGACACCCTGTCCAACAGCCTCAAAACAGTCAGGACTCCAACTCAACCATGGCCAAGACCAAACAGCTGTCGGCAGAAGGACACCAGGAGAAGAAATTTGTAGACCCTGCACCAGGCTGGAAATAGAGTGAATCTACAATATGAGACAAGCAGGTTGGTGTGAATAAATCAACTGTGGGAGCAATTGTATGAAAATAGAAGACATCAAGGCCATTGATAATCTCCCCTCTAATCTGGGGGCCCCACGCAAGATCTCTCATCCCATGGGGTCAAATGATCAATCATGAGAACAGGTGAGGATAAATCCCAGAACTACATGGAGGGGACCTGATGAAGAACCTGCAGAGAGGCTGGGAAGACCAAAGGTTAACAAAGGATACCATCAGTAACACACTACACCAAGAGGGACTCAGATCCTGCAGTGGCCAGGCTGTGTCCCCCTGCTTTAAGCTTAAGCCAGTACATGTCCAGGTCGAACCGTCTGACACATGTTTTTGCCAGAGAAGCATAATGGATGATGATCCAGAAGAGGGATTGGGAGAATATCATGTGGTCAGATGAAAAACCAAAATAACACTTGGTTTGGTAAACTCAACCTTCGCCGTGTTTGAATGCTGAGTTTCTGCATCCCCAAGACCACCAATACCTACTGTGAAGCATGGGGCGGGGTGGAACACATCAATGCCCTTTGGGGATGTTTTTCTTTTTTTTTCTGCAGAGGGAACAGGACGACTGATCCGTGTTAGGGAAGAAGAATGGAAATGTGGCCATGTAATCATGAGATTTTAAGCCCAAAACCTCCTTCCATCAGTGAGAAGCATTGAAGATTGAACGTGGCTGGGTCTTCCATTATGACACAATGATCCCAACCACCGCAACCGCTTCTGGCAACAAAGGAGTGGCTCTGGTAAAAAGCCATTTTCAAGGTCCTGGAGTGGCCTAGCCAGTCCTCCAGATCTCAGCGCCCATAGAAAAAATTTCTGGAGAGAGTTGAAAAGTCTGTGTTGCCCCAACACATCACTAACTGCTCTAGAGGAGATCTGCCATGGAGGAATGAGCCCAAAAATACCAGCTACAGTGTGTGCCAACCTGGTGAAGACTTGCAAAAAAAAAGAAAACCGTTTGACCTCTGTCATTGCCAACAAAGGTTATGTTACAAAGAATGAAATTGAACTTGTGTTTATTGACCAAATACTTATTCCCCAATTCCACCATAATTTTACAATTCAAAGTCTTTAAATTCCTTACTACAGTGAGATTTCCTAGTTTTTTTTTTTTTTTTCAATTTGTCTCTCTCATAAACTGAAGTGTATACCTATGATGAAAATTACAGACCTCTCAGAGTCATCTTTTCTAAGTAGGAAAACTTGCAACCAATCAGTGGCTGACTAAATACATTTTTGTGCCCTACTGTATGCCATTTTGGTCGTGTTTCCTTCATTGCCAAGCTCTATGGCTGCGTCTTTTGTATTGTATCTATTGTTGGTCTTAGTTCATTGTCTGTTTGTATTTAGCATTTTGTCTTTAGCATGTTAGCTTATTGTGTGTGTTCTTTGTTAGCTAATTAGCACCTTGTTTGTAGACTTGTTAGCATTAGCCCGTTAGCTGTTTTGTATTTTGCTTGTTAGCTGTTCCTTATTAGCTCTGTTCTTTGTATTAGTTTTGCTTGTGTCTTTGAGTTTAGCTCTTAGTCGTTCTGTTTGTCCTCTTTGTTAGTTATCAGCATTAGCACTATATGTTAGCCCAGTATGTGTTAGCTTCATTTGGTTAGTTGTTATTTTGTCTCTGTGTATCGTAGCTTTAGTTGTAAGCTTGTCCTTTCTCTTGGTGTGTTAGTTTATTGTTTGCATTAGCACTGTCTGGTTCCATTAGCCTCGTTTTAGTCCATGTGTATACCAAGTCTTGTACTATTCATACTAGCTTAGTTTGTGTCTTCGTGTTATACATTCTGCCTGTCAGTTTGTTCTGTTCCACCTTGTGCACTTGTAATAAAACCACACTTTGCACTTATGTCCGTCTCAGTCTTCCCGTGTGAGATTTGTGACAATAATGTATACAGCCCTCCAGTCTTACCTGCCATTGGGCAGAAATCCAACCAAGGTAGTGAGAACAACCAACAAGGTAACGCCTGTGATGGCGAGTGTCAACCTGAAAAGCACACCAGAGCAGATACAATCACATGAATGTTTAAGAACCGATCCTAAACATCACAGTGTTCTGAAATTGACCAAAAACAAATTGATAAAACTGTATAGTGGTAAAACTGTATGCTTTGGGTTGCTTTGAAATATATATGTTTAAACTTGTTCCTTTGCAAAGAAAGTATTCTTAAAATCTCACGATACATGGCCCCGTTCATTCTTCCCTTAACACGGATCAGTCGTCCTGTCCTCTCTGCAGAAAAACAGCCCCAAAGCATGATGTTTCCACCCCTATGCTTCACAGTAGGTATGGCACAACTCTTCCGCCTCCAAACACAGCGAGTTCTATTTTGGTTCTATTTTGGTTTCATCTGACCACATGATATTCTCCAAATCCTCTTCTGGATCATCCATATGCTCTCTGGCAAACTTCAGAGGGGCCTGGACATGTACTGGCAGGGACATGTACAGGGGGGTACGCCTGGCACTGCAGGATCTGAGTCCCTCTCGGCATAGTGTGTTACTGTTGGTAGCCGTTGTTACTTTGTCCCAGCTCTCTGCAGGGTCCATTCATCAAGTTCCCCTCCATGTAGTTTCTGGGATTTTTGCCCACCGTTCTCATGATCATCGGACATTTTTGATCCCACAGGATGAGATCTTGCGTGGGAGCCCCCAGAATCGAGGGAGATTATCAATGGGTCTTGTATGTCTTTTCCATTTTCTTCCCAGCTTGGTGCAGGTCTACAATTTTCTTCCTGGTGTCCCTTCGGCAAGCTCCTTTGGTCTTGGTCATGGTTGAGTTTGGAGTCTGACTGTTTGAGGCTTGTGGACAGGTGTCTTTTATACAGATAACGAGGTCAAAACAGGTGCCATTAATACAGGTAACGAGTGGAGGACAGAAGAGCTTCTTAAAGAAGAAGTTGCAGGTCTGTGAGAGCCAGAAATCGTGCTTATTTGCAAATACTTATTTTCCACAATGATTTACAATGAAATTCTTTAAAAATCCTACAATGTGATTTCCTGGATTTTTTTGTTTTCATTTTGTCTCTCATAGTTGAAGTGTAGCTATGATGAAAATTACAGACCTCTCTCATCTTTCTAAGTAGGAGAACTTGCACAATCAGTGGCTGACTAAATACTTTTTTGCCCCACTGTATGTCTGTCTGTCTAAGTATCTATCTCTCTCACTGTCTTTCTGTCCATCTACCCATATATCTATCTATCTATTCATCTATCTATCTTACAAAATCATCACATGTCATTTGACTGATCCTTTGTGTAAGACAGTGTGTAGAGTATCAGTAACCTTTGTATGTCATTAAGACCTCATTAAGCACATAATACCCCAGTGAAGAACAGCTCATTAAAATCAATTAAATAGCTCGTTTCATCCCTAGTGACGCAGATACTACACACACATGCACGTGCACCAACACACACACACACACACACACACACACACACACACACACACACACACACACACAGAGAGTGAGTATATCACAGGATTTAGGTTAAAACATAAGTGCACTTTTTGGAAGGCAGGGGTGGATGTGTCCTCTACAAAGTTTGGAGGGGGGTAAAAGGTCTCCCTCCCTCTATAATTCCTGCTCACAGCATCCTTGTGATTTTGTTTTTTAAACGGTCTTCTCCAGGCTGTTAGATATGGCCGAAGTTGTTATTATTAATATTTTTTTAAGTATAAATGGGATTAGTGCACTGTGTAAATAAATCACTTTGGTTTGACTCACACTGGTGTTTGTCTGAGCCTGTTTTTTCTGGCATATCTTACATTTACATTTACAGCATTTAGCAGACGCCCTTATACAGAGCGACTTACAATTGGTACAGTCTTACAATCCAAGCCATTGTGGGTTAAGGGTCTTGCTCAAGGACCCAACAGTGACAGCTTGGCAAAGGTGGGATTTGAACCCCGGACCTTATGGGCCAGAGTCCAGTACCTTAACTGCTAGGCTACCACATCCTCACATCCTCATCTTCACATCCTCAAGTAGGTCTGACGAATGGAGAATGCACTCTGTGTTCCTTAAGCATACTAGCTCCACTGTTCAAACTGATCGGTCTCTTATATGTACTGTTACAAGAACATATAACTGAAATTACTGATATATGGCCCTCAGCTTAGAGTCAGTTTTTAATTTTGGCTCCCACTGTGATTGAGTTTGACACCCCTGGCTTAGAGGGCCTGGAGATCTATTCCATCTAGCTCTGGCTGAGACTTGGAAGCCTATAAGAACTGACAATATTCAGACGCAGCCTGGAGGAACGCAGACCTTTAGAACCAGGACCTTTAAGAGAAAGCCCTTGCCCTTAATTGAGGGGATGCATCATTCCTTCAACCACACAGTGATACACACCAGTATGGCCCATTGGTAGAACAACGGATCGAGGTACTGAGCCACTCTAGTATGTAACCTTCCTTATACCTACACTGTCATTTTGGCAGTAGCACCTGTATTAGATTTGCTTATCAGACATATGGAAATGAGAGCGCAGCCATTGGCTTGACCCTGTGATGGAACTGTGTCTAAAGCATTCCTTATTTGAATATTCCACAGTGCCAGCCAGTGGCTCTGTGTGATGGTGGGGGGTTTCATGAGATTTTGCACCAAGTTGTGGAGTCCATGCACGTTGTCCATTTTATCAGTTCCCTTTCCACAGAGAAGCACTTTGTTGTCAGTGTTTGCTCTGGTGCCGCTTTTGTTTTTGTTATTTGTGCTCTTTTACCCCGGTCCCTTACCCTTTCTAACCCAGCAGTAACACACTTGACTAGGAACATGGTCAGACACCCTCAGACATGCCTCTTTTCAGTTACCTGAGAGGCAGCAGGATGCAGTAGCGAATGACCAGGCCGAGCCCCCAAAGAGCTGTGAGCCGTGTGCTGATGTGTCTGAAGTTGCAGTTGCTGCGTGTCAGCAGGTTCCAGGACTCGGTTCCAGGACTCAAGACTCCTCGGCGCTGAAGCGCTTGAGTCACCTCGTCGTCCACGATGCTCTCCACGCCGCGCCGGCAGAAGTAGAAGATGTCCGAACATGGCGAATATGAAGTTGAAGGGAGTGGTCTGTAGTGGACGGGAGGGAGCCATTCAGGTCCCGACTCTTGCCGATGCGACGGATCTCTTTAAGCTCCTCCTCCAAAAGAGGTGGGCTCTTTAGCTATGATGCCTATAATAAAGACAAAAGTAAGCTAGTGAGAACAAAAAACTGCAGGTTCAATCAGCCTCAAACCAATAAACTCCTCCTGATCAAAATGCTTCCTCTCTTGTAACGCTTTCTCCTTGTGTTCCTCCCTGAGGTTATAAGGAACTGTTCAAAACTGCGAAGAATTCTGTTCCTTATAAGCTGCCGAGTGCTGAGTAAATTTTTCCCAAAAGGAATAATGCAAATTGAATAAGACATTATATGCATTAATTGTACTGTACAGGTGCTGCCTGATTTACGATGGGGATATGTTCCCACAAATCCATTAGAAGTTAAATGTATCATAAACCGATGAGTTTAATATAGTCTACATTAACATTTACATTATGCATTTAGCAGACGCCCTTATCCAGAGCAACTTACAATTGGTACAGTCTTACAATCTGAGCAATTGTGGGTTAAGGGCCTTGCTCAAGGACCCAACAGTGGCAGCTTTTTCAGAGGTGGGACTTGAACCCTGGACCTTCTGGTCCATAGTCCAGTACCTTACCCGCTAGGCTACCACAGTCCCATAGTCTATTACACATGAACACTTACATTTGGCACAAAGTATTGAAAGTATTGATATTAACACAAAATATTGAAAAACATCACCCTCCCAAACACTAGAGGGTAGCGTCGACTCACTTTTCGGCCTGAGCACGGTTGGTGCGCTGGGCTCATTTAGCGCCGATTGCGCAATCAGCGACACCTGCTGGCTTGAGTATTTAAGAGCACACTCAAACCCAGTCACGTGCAGCATCCTCTCGCCTGTCACTCGTCTTAAACGTCTCCTAACACACTGGGATAATGGTAAGACTGCGATTTCGTAGAGTTATGGTATGGCCAGGAGGCCGGAGGTGACGCCAGGGTTTAGTTTGATAGCATAGGGACAGATCCTGCCATTAATCCTCGCTTCTGGTTCTCCCATCGCCCCTGGTGGCGTTCCCCGCTCATCGTGCCTCCCTCTTCTCCCTTTACCAGTTGCTTATTTAAGTAACCCCCTTCACTGTGGGGAATCGGGGAATTGGCACCTCCCCCCCACGATCACGCTATTATTGTGCTTTTTTCAGTCTCACTCCTCTTCTTCCGCGTCACGCTGCCGAAGCAGTCCCGTGACACACCCCGCTCGGCTCGGCTCGGGATCTCGGCACGCTGCGGATGTGCTGACCTGGGCTACGCTTAGAGCGTACATTTAGCAGACACCTTTATCCAGAGCGACTTACAATTGATGCAGTCTTACAATCCAAGCAATTGTAGGTTAAGGATCCAACAGCTTGGCAGAGGTGGGATCTGAACCCTGGACCTTAACCGCTAGACTACCACAGTCCCCGCATACGCCGATAGCGTAAGGCTCAGTATTTTACACAGAGTGCTTTCGGCTTTTTGTTTTCCTTTTTTGTTTTCGCCCTTTGCTTTGAAGCACGCTAGTGGCTTGGCCTCTCCTCCTTTCATTTTATTATTAAAGGAGATGTTTTGTTTTTGAGTCCGCTCCACGCGGTGCTTGTTTCTGACCTTTTTATTTCTTTTTCAGCTCGCGTCTAACCAGCCCGCTCCTGGCGAGACGCTAGAGCAATGGACCCTGACGTGAGCGATCAGGGTTCTTCCCCCAGCTGCCAGCCTCAATTCAGGTGCAGCTTTATTTTCATTTTGTGTGTGTGCTTGAGCACGTGAATATGTCCACACACACTTCCTTATTATTTCTTTTATCTTTTGGTTCACCATTTCCATCTGGAGCTAACTGCAATTGGGTCCGAATATCCCTTAATTTAATTTTTAGTATATAATTTAGTGAATAATGGATTGAAAGTGAAAAGTAAGAGCAAAACACTTACTCTACTGTCGAACTCAGGGCGCTAGCTGCTAATGCTAAGATCTTATGCTTGTATTCAAATTTGTGTCAGTTTCAGCCAAGAATGAATACCATGCATCGTTAGTATTTTATCATTTCATTAATTCCACAGTGCATACGCATGTATTATGTGCTCTATTTATACACTGCAGGGACAACGCCAAAACAAACATCCTGTGCAAGCAGGTGTACACACATTAAAAAAGCCAAAACAAAGGGAACAGGGAATACGCCTAGCCAAAGACCCGTCAGACACAGTAAACTCACCATTAGAGCAGGGTTTATACACCAGATGATTCTTCTCCTTGGCCCCTCTCTCGATCCGCATTGTGGCCCACTGAAAAACGTACCAGAACCACGGGCTCAGTTACTCTGAAATAACCAGCCTTACAGGTTTTTTTTGTTTTAATTTGTAGCACTGTTCAAATTGGACAGCTTTACACTGAAATGATTTTATCCATCTTAAATATTGTAGGAAAAAAAAGAAAATCAATGTGTGGCACCCACATATATTCATTTATTGATATTAAAGAAATGAATGTTAGGGAAACACTGCAGTGTCCTAAGTATTTAGTGCCGGTATCCCACTACAGTACTCAATGTAGCATTGCTAGGGGCGATATATAATACGGTGTTCGGACAACATCCTGATCGCATGACATGCAGTTTCTCAGAACGCATCATGGATCATGTGCTTTGTGATGTGAGAAGGGTTCGAGACAGACTATCAGCAGTTCTTGTTGATTAGGCTTGCTCAACAAAAGCAGCTTCTCACCCCAAGTGGTATGAACTGTAATATTAACCATTTGGCAATACAGCTTCACGTTTGATATTGCGTAATTCCACTTTCCTTCGATTACACACAAGCTCCTAAACAAATCTTGCAACTTCATTTAAAAAAACGCAATAACAAGACTCATTCAGTCAAGCAAAAACAGAGTCATGCCTTAATGGAGCGGTTTCCTTTCTTGCACGTTTGCCATTCCTATGGAATCATTTCAACTTCACGCCCATAAGGGTGCATGCCTGAACTTTAGCGAGTCTTGAAATGTGATGCCTTTGGCACTATAAATAAACTCATGCCAAGTTCATTCTTTGAACCCGAGCTCCCTGTAATATAAATCATTCACATTAAAAAGTGACTCAAAGCTGGACTCTTGAGACAATATGAAAAATACAGTTAGCTACCAAAGCAGTCTGGAACTAATCCTATGTTCACACGGTGGCTTAAATGTGATCTGACACAGATTTTTTATAAATGACAGTGTGAACACAAAGGCATATGGAACCTGACATTTTCACTTATGGTCCATGTTTATATGTGTTACCAAAATCCAGTTATTCCAGGTACTCTGGTTTCCTCCCTGTGCCTAGCCATGACTCCCTCGGTTTCCTACTATCATTGGGCGTTTTGACGGCACACATTCCTAGGGACTAATTTGGTAAGAACTACATTCATTCCAGGGCCTTTTTCGGTTTGCATTCACAGCACCAAGAAGGCTAAAGTGACACTTGCGTCACTTACGGGAGGACCAATCTCTACATACAAGTCAGTTAGGGCTCCTATGCGCTTACAAAAGAACCTACACTGAAGTAGGACCTTCAAAAGTCCCTATACACTGTGTTCTATGAACTACAAACATCCCCAGTTCCTGCGGTGTGAGCGCACGAGAAAGGGACCACAGTCTCCAACAGTTTTATGAACTAGCAAAAAAAGTAACCAGTGCGAAAGCGTCTTTTACATCAGTTTCAGAGCGAGTAGCACAGCTGGTACTCACCTCAAACACTTTGAGCAGGGTCTTCATGTAGAGCTTCCGGATGCCAAAGGAGACGCCGAAAATGGCCGGCACAATGATGAAGACCAGCAGCAGAGTGAACCACACGGTAAAGGAGATGCCCAGACACATGCACAGCAGGTTATCAAAAGGAAAGCCAAATGGACCCATGGCTACAACGTTACACGGACATCCAAAGGGATTCTTCTTCAATAAACAGGGAAGTCCAGGCAGTAGCTGCAAGTCAGGGTTTACGTTTCCAAAGCATTATTTGAGACTGATCCAATATAAGAGTCTTTAGATCTATGAATCGTGGACATCTTAACATCTCCTCTCACCAGCAATGGACTTCAGTGTCCACAAGTGCTTGAAGTCTGTGTCTTCCTCAACACAGTAAGCTAACCTTAATCAATTCTCTTTTTTATACCTGCTACAATTACTGAAAGCTTGCAGGTTGGCTGTGAAATTGAGGCCAGGAAGAGCTTCTCAGTCCGTTCTTGTGGGCAGGCCTGAAGATAAAGAAATAGATATCTATTCAGAATTGATATAGTATACACTTTTTCATATGATAATCAAAACTTTTCAATGCAAAATATGAATTGAATTAGGTAATTAATTTGATGCTTTCTATCAGGTTTGGCAGTGCGACAGTGTGTTCATGAAACTCCTGTCATGCTGTAATCAACAAAGCATAAGGAAATGTCTGAATTGATTCCTTATAGACTAACTTTGCTCTTTGTACAACCCCAAATCAGAAAAATATTGGAACAGTATGCCAAATGCCTCAAGCTTTTTCATGTTTTGTCTCTTCAACTTCATTTCATTTGTTAATAAACATCAATTCCTACATTTCAGGCCGGCAATACATTCCAAAAACTGTTGGGACGGGGCAATTTTGGGCTAGTAATGAGGTGAAAAAAATAATGGTTTGCATATTTCTCCCTCTACACGGCATAAAATCATTAAATGATTCAAAGAATCTGGAGGACTTTCAGAAAGGGCACAAGCTTAAACTGAAGACCTGAAATCTCCTATCCCTCAGACGGCACTGCATCAAGAACCGTCATTCAACAACAGTTGAAAGAACTACATGGGCAAGAGATTACATTTGTAAACCTTTGTTGACTACAATTCCGAGTTGCATTCACAAATGCCACTTAAAACTATAGTGTGCAAAAACAAATCCTAATGTTAACCATGTCCAGAAGTGGCACTGACTTCTCTGGGCTCTGAGGCATCTAAGATGGACCATTCCACAGTAGAAATGTGTATTGTGGTCAGACGAATCAGTATTCCAGACCTTTTCCAGAAGAAATGGACGCCGTGTGCTCCGGACCAAGGTGAAAAGAACCATCCGGACTGTTATCAGTTCAAAACCCAGGTCATAGTATGGGATTGTGTCAGTGCCCTTGGTAAAGGTAATTTACTTTTTTGTAATGGCGGCATTAATGCAGAAAAGTACTCAGAGTTTAGGGTAACATAAGCTGCCTTCAAGACGACATTTTTCACAAGACAATGCAAAACCACATGCTGCACACATTACAAAAACATGGCTGCAGAAGAAGGTACAGCTACTGGACTGGCCTTCCTCTAGTCCTGACCTGTCCCCAACAGAGAACGTGTAGAGAACAATGACCCTGTACTGTTCCACACCTTCAGGCATGTTTTCAGAAAGAAAGGGACAAAACACCACCTGAAACACTTCATTGCTTGGTATCCTCTGTACCAAAACACCTTTTAAGTGGTAAATGCTTTACCGTCCCTACTTTTTGGAATATGTTTCAGGCCTGTAATGCAGGAATGACTGTGTATTAACAAATGAAATGAAGTTGACTAGACAAAACATTAAATATCTTGGGTTCATGTCTGAAATGAAATAAAAGTCAATGTAAGAAACACTTGCTTTTTTCCAAATTATCTGCAGTTTCCATACCATCCCAACTTTTTTTCTGATTTGAGGTTGTAGTATGTGGAATGTAAAGAAAAAGGAATAGGGGGCCATTTCAGACAATTTTTCAGGGTCAAGCAGAAAATAAATGTGATTAAAACGTTGTCACTGTTAAAATATTAGCACACTAATGGATTAACACATTCATTTTGACAGTTCAACTATATTTATTACTTAACTATATTTTTTCAGTCTGTGTATTTGCTGTTTATGCCCAATATATACATTTATAACCTTCATATACACATAAATTTAAAAAGTAAACCATTAGACACATTGGCGTCGAGAGGGTTAACGGTTCATTTCGAAATGGCTCTGGGGAATCAGAACAAGGAGCTATTTTAGTAAGTAGCTTCCCACAATCCCAGGAGTGGGAGAAGACTGCCGTGCTAACATAAATCCAGCACTGAGGAGACGAAGGCCAACAGTAGCTGATCAGCTCAGACCCATAGAGCTCACATTGTTGGTACAGCGACGGCCACACGAACAAGAATGTGTTGTCCTCAACATGACTCAAACAGTGGTGATTCTCGCATATGACTGGTCTTCCCTTTATAGCATGAACACCAGGAACTTATCTAGGAGTCACAAAATCAAATGAATTGAGTAAATAAATGAGTGGCGTTACGTCGCGGAGGGTTTTGCTTATCTAGTCAACATTTTTGGCCTTGAAGAACATTACATCGACTGTAGGGGCAGTGGTTCAAGGTACATGTACTGGACTAGTGATTAGAAGTTGGGTTTTGTTTCAGTAATTGTAAGTCACTTTGGATAAAGCATGTGCCTAATATACAGTACTGTGCAAAAGTCTCAGGCCACCATTTGATTAGGTGTAACACTGTTTCAGCAATGGTCAAATCACCAATTACTTAGCCTCTTTGTTCAAATACATCCAGAAAAGTATTTAGTGTGATCTCCCATTACACTTGAGCAATAGCAGCTTCTGGCTGCTTCATCGGGATGCCAAGTTGACACTTCTACACTTCAAGAAGCTTGATTAGAAATGATCTTTAGGAAGGGTAGCAGCCAAGAAACTCCTTTTTCAGAAGGGAAACTCTGTGAAAACGCTAAGATATGCCAAAGTTCACAAAGATTGAAATGTAGATCAGTGGAAAAGAGTATTATGGAGTGGTGAATCCAAGGCGGAAATTTTTGGATGTTATAGTCATTATACCACTGCTAGCAATAAAACAAACAGTAGCCAAAAAGACTTTTGCACAGTACTATATTACAGACCAAAAGAGCACGTATAACTCTAAAGACTTCAGAAATATTGGCAGATAAATTACATTTACAAGCCTGCTTACCTTGAGCTAGGCTCTTTAGCCTGAACTGTTCCAATATTACCCACCAATAACAGAAGCAGTGGTGGTTCAGGGTTTGCCAACAAAACAAATGTAAACAGTTAGAGATAACCGTGGAGAGATATTACCAAAATATTAAAGAAGTGTCCTGATTTCACCTTTAATACACAGCCAAGCTTCACTGGCATGTGTCTATTGCAGAACCAGAAACGTATGAGCTGATATTAATCTATGGTTCATTACTTCAAACGATTGACCCATCATTCATTATTTTGTTACAAAGCCTGGAGCGGCATAGAGAACATGAAGCTTTTCCTCCATTCATACAGTTTATCCTCGCTTAAGATAAATCGTATCCTTAACCCCCAAAAAAACGTTTGAGCAATGTGCATCGCTGAAGCAGGCATTGATCACAGCGAATTGGAAGGGAGTGAGACCCAGTTCCAAAACGTTTCTGCCTGTAGGTGTCCGGCAAGCCCCCTCCTCGGGGAATATACGTTTCCTCCCGATCCTCAGGGACACAGACACACCTCTGCCCATCTTGTCCTCCTCGCTGGTCCTCTTCGGTAGAAATGAAACCATCACCGTCATCGATATGCGCCTAACGAATCCCCCGCAGGTCTTCGCACCCGACGAGACCCCTATTACTGGATCTCTTCCCCTCTTGTCGAACCCCCAAAAACGTGGAGCAATGATGTGCATCAGCTGAAGCAGCATGATCACAGAATTGAAGGATTGAGACCCAGTATTGCCAAACGTCTGCTGTTAGGCTCTGGAGCAAAGCTTTTAGAATGGTATTGCTTGTACTGAGCTACTTTGAATAAAAGCCTTTACCCACTGTAGGACATATTACCAAAACAAAACAACAATATGTCTGAGTGATACATCTAGTGGGTGGGCCACATCGGCAAATGTTTGGCCCTTAACATTCAGTTGCTTGAGCTGTATCATGTCTTACATGTAAGACACTTTGGATAATTAATAAATATTACAAGAAGTGGTCTAACATAAGAATCACTGACTGTACCTTTAACTGACATCCAGCCTTTACTGACATTTACATATAGTCATTTATCTGACATTCTTATCCAGATCGTCTTACAACTGATACAATCTTAAACTGTTCAGCCCAAACAATAGTGGGTCCAAGCAACAGTGGCATCTTGAGAGTGCTGGGTCTTGAACCATGCATCTTCTGATCCATAGTAATGATCGACCGATATGGCTGTTGTAATGGCCGACACCAGTGACGATATTTAGAGAGCAGGGTGACCAATGGCCGATCATATTTCTGCAACTGATAAAACTAATAGTAATAAATGAGACACAAAACTGATTAACGTAAATGAACATATTTAAGCTATAAATGTTTAAATAATGCATATAGTAATGCCTTAAAAAGTATTTTTATAAATGAAAAATAAATAAAAAGTTGTATTGCACGTATCAACAACATTTATTACCAAATAACTGCATCTTGTAGTTTCTGGGAAAGTGTGTAAATATAGTACTTGCAAAAAATAAACAATGTTGGAGTAGCACACATGGTAACAGCATCTTTTTTGTTTTTAATCCCAGTCCCAGTTAAGAGCTGAGTTGTAATACTGGAAACAAAAGGTTACATCTTCTCAAAAGTGGACTATCACTAAATGTTCTCTCAGCATCTCTTTGTTTTTAGTTACTCAGTCTGTGTGACAAAAGGGTCGCAGCAAAAGTGAAAGGAAAGATTTATAAGAGAGTAGTGAGACCAGCCTTGTTGTATGGCTTAGAGACAGTGGCACTGACAAAGAGACAGGAAGCAGAGCTGGAGGTGGCAGAACTTAAGATGTTGAGGTTCTCTTTAGAAGTGTCTAGGGTGGACAGGATTAGGAATGAGATCATCAGAGGGACAGCACAGGTTGGAAAATTGGGAGACAAAATTCGAAAGGGAAGACTGAGATGGTTTGGACATGTGCGGAGGAGGGATAGTGGATATGTTGGTAGGAGGATGTTGGAGATGGAGCTGCCAGGCAAGAGACGGAGAGGAAGACCAAAGAGGAGTTATTTGGTTGTGGTAAATGAAGATATGCAGGGAGTTGGGGTGAGAGTAGAGGACGTGGAGGACAGGGTGAGGTGGAAACGTTTAACTCGCAACTCGCTGTGGTGACCCCTGATAAAGGGGTTAGAAACCGAAAAGGAAAAAGAAGAAGTAGCAGCTCCAGTTTATGAGGTGCAGGTTGTAATGTAGGAAACAAAGTTTCTCTGCATTTTCTCCACCATTTCTGACCATGGGTCTTGTGAGCACAGGCATCGGCCGATGTCGAGGATCTCAAAATGGTCCAATTAATCGGCCGGATGATTAATCGGCTGACCACTGGTCCACAGTACAGTACCTTAACTGTTCACAACCACTGCCCTGTGTGTCTCAGTACAGCGAACCTCTATATCTCTGTTAGTGAGAACCAGACTGGTCAACTCATCTCTGTCTCGTGGTCCACATATTTTTTTTGGGTTTTCTCTGGTTTACAAAGCTGGTTTTCTTCAACATATACAGTTTGTCGATGGGCACCCAGTGTGCAAGTCCCTTAATCTCCTTTTATTCAACGGCCTTAGAAATCGTTTAACTGCCTCCTTTTATCAACGCCTTAGAATCGTTAACTGCACCTTTAATCCACATTCAGCCTTTACACACACATACACGTGTACATTCTACTACAAAGCCTTACAGAAATCTCGCCTTCGGGGCATTATGGGAAATACAGTGTCATGTTAATTTTACATACGCATGTTTACATTCGTTCTATAGATGGCATGAACGATAAGTAATAACCTCTACAGGTTTTACTTTAAACCTTCGCTGCTAATCCGTATTAACCACTGGATGCACAGAACTGTCAAGTTTTACGTGTCACCAACTTAAATAGCCATTTAGTATCACAGTGTTTGTATTTATTTTGTATTTAATTTGATCTTGATTAGAGTAAGCTTGTGCTAGTTTACGGAGCAGCTGTTAGGATGTAACGACACATAAGATTTCATTTCAATTAGTGTCTCGTTGTAGTAAGCACTAGAATAAGATTCATACTTACCAGACATTTTAAATGTCGTCAACTAATTCGTCAAATGGCGGTATGCTGTTTGTATCCAGCTTTCTCCCCCCAACAGCACCGGCATTTTCCAACGGACATAATACCGCTGAGACTCGCTGATATCCTTTTAACCGAGTGGTGCGTCTATCAACACCCGTATTCAGCAAACCCCACCTCCTCCGTTTACGATTGGCTAGTAGAAATAGTATCCTGCGCGAAAACATAAGAATGACGGGTGCTTTGTCCAATCGTATTGCAGAACAACAAAAAGAGGTGGGATAATAAATATTCATGTCCAAAGAACTAGAGTCCTATCTAGCGGTAAATCGGAGTGTTTCTGTCAGATGAGATAATCATAAAAAAAATTACTGTTGAAATAACATGGAATGTCAAACCCATTTAGTGTGATATATTATTTTATTTGATATTAACCCTCAGTAAATTAACAGAAGATATGCACATGCATTAATGAATAGTTTACGAAATTAGTATTTATAGAGAGCTTTCTGTTGGTGACTCAGATGTGAAAAGATTTATCACGAATTTCATAAGCTCTTCTCGTCTCATAAAATGCTGTCACTACTGAAGCACAAAGCGTTCTAATCCTTAGGCAGAGTTTGTTTTAGCCACGTCCCTGTATTTTAGATCAAGAAATGTGACCACGCCTTTTATATGGCCACGGGAGTTGGCTCTCATTGTTTTGAAGTAAATGTGTCCCAAAGTCTGAAGCTCTATGTGTGATAAAAATTGAGCCTAGCAAACAAATTTTCTTAAAAGTAAACATTTTGTGTGTTAATAAAAAGTGCTGTGTTTGCTAGTCTTGGTAGTCCTGGTAGTCATTACCTAGTAAACCATTTCAAAACGAGTTTTATTTTTATCTAGCTATGAATCTTAAATATAGTATACAGTCTGCCCTCAACTGATGACACATTTACAGCATTTAGCAGACGCCCTTATCCAGAGCGACTTACAATTGGTACATTCTTACAATCCAAGCAATTGTGGGTTAAGGGTCTTGCTCAATGGACCGTGGCAGTCCAGAGTCCAGAGTCTAGTACCTTATCAACTGGACTACCACAGTCCCACAACGCAGACCAGATCCATTCATTACTGTTGGTGCAAATTCTGACCCTACCATCTGTGCCTCAGCAAGAGAGATTTGTAAGACCAGTCTACATGTTTCCAGTCTTCAACTGTCAAGTTTTGTGAGCCTGTGCCCACTGCAGGCTCACTTTTGTGTTCTTGGCTGATAGAAGGGGAAGCTTCTCTTACGTTGTCTTCTGTTGTCGTAGCCCATCCACCTCAAGGTTTGATGTCCTGTGCATTCTGAGGTGCTTTTCTGCTCACCACAAATGAGTGGCTGTCTGAGTTACCATAGTCTTTCTGACAGCTCAAACCAGTCTGGCCATACTCCATTGACATCCCTCATCAACAGGCGTTTCTGTAGCCATTACTGCTGCTCACTATATGTTTATTCTTTATTGCACCATTCTGAGTAAACTCTGGAGACTGTTGTGTTTGACAATCCTAGAAGATCAGCCGTAGTTAAGCCAGCTAGTCTTACACCAGCAATCATGCAACGACCAAAATCACTGTGATATATATAATAAGATATTAGCATATCAGCCAAGCATTCAGTTCCATAACAAGATGCTCTTTTGAATATCGGGAATCATTCTGACATAAATTTGCACAAGCTGTCATGACCAAATCATATGAAATACTAATACATTCTGAAATATAGCAAAAGATTCAAGTTTTCACTCAAATCGTTATGCTGATTTTGTGATTTATAATGAGAAACATTCTACTCAATTTAAGAAAATGTAAACTATAAGCATTTCCTCTATATCGTCTCACTTTTGGTAGCACTGTATAATAAAAATCAGTCCAGGAGATGGTGCTCTTGATTTATAAACTAATATAATTATCTTCATTATCTTTAATGTCTGAGTAACTTTCATCTCCGAATCCGAGCGTTGTGATGACAAACCTCGGTAAGTCTACAATAAAGCAGTCTTAAAAAAATGTTTTACCACATAGCCATAATAATAAATCCAAATAATAAAACGAATTTGTTGATTTTTCATACTAAGCCACAATGAAGAGATGGAAACAGAACAACACTGTCTGGTAGGCACTACATTCCTTCACAGGGAACAAACTTATTATATATTGCTTATTGCGGCACAAAAGTGTAAAGTCTGTATTTGAATTAAAGGTGCACTCAGCAATATTTGTGGGCATATTTTTCCACAGGTTTTGTCCTGGTCAGGATCATAAGGGTGTGGTGCCTATCTCAGAGAACATGTAGGGACGTCAGGGGTTGCTGTTGTAGCTCTGATGGATTATGCCCTGGCAGGGCACTCCTTCCTTAACTATGCACAATCATGCCAGTATGATGTCTGATCCAGCGGGAAGGCTCTGCCAGGACTAGAAGGCAGAGCACAGTGGGGGGCTACCAAGCCACATGGGTACTAATCAAATCACCATAAAAAATAACTGCATGAAAAATAAAACTTTTTTTTTTTTTTGTCAAGGCCGTTAGCCATTAGCATTCAACAAGTAGCACTACCACTTGTAAGTCAACTACCAGCACGACCAGACATTAAATCTTAATGGCAGGGGAGGGACATTTGAGGGCAGGATGATTAAGCAGTTGCTCGTCGTCCTTAAACATGATAGAGAATGTTTTCTTTAAAAAAGGGTGATGGTAATGATAATCATCGTTGATGATATTGGCATAGTTGCTATACCTATAATATCCTATTAATAAAAAAACTCTCATTACTAATGTGTAATCAACCTCTGGTAGATTGGTAAGAGCCTGGAAATTTCAGTTTCTGAGAGCCTGGGGTCAAATTTACGGAAACCCAGCAATGTATTGACGCAATGTCCAGGGTCTACCTCCGCCTGTGGGCAGTGAATTCTGGATTACTCTCCAGGCCCTCCCTTTATGACCGTGGACAGGATAAGCAGGGTAAAACAGGATGCTTTGCCTTTGATTTTATTGTTTAATTACAGAGGGTTTGTTTCTATATAAAGAGCCAAAGTTCATTTGTAAAGTGTGATCTCAAACATTCAAATCACTCTGACCTAAATATAGAGTGCTAGAAGTTTCCCATATACATTAAGTATTACAACAAAAGCTGGCCATGGAACAGATTTAACTTCTATAGCCAGTTGTCAGCAGGTGGTGGAGTTTGAGGGTATGCTCTTTGAAGGTCATGGATGAGGTCATCACTGGCCTTTAACAAGTACAGTCAACATGCAGTCCTTTGATGTCACTCAGATGCCTGTCTGATCTGAGAACAGGTTTAAATTTACTCAGAATTGCACAGCCTGTATGTGGAGTATGAAAAACTGGTCTATGATCTGTTGACAAGCCAAATGGATCAAAAAGGTAAAACAAAGTCACTAGAGGAGGCAGGATTTTGTGTTTGGGTGGAAAAGCTTTTTATGATTGGCCAGAACAGGTCTAACACAGTGGGATTTTCAGACCAACCAAGCATAAAAATCTCGCCATTGACCAGATGTTTCACATCTTTGAGACCCTCAACTGAGCTACGAACAACCAAAGAGGTAAGTCGTTCATCATGGATAAATGTGTTGATAATGTAGTGACATTTTGGGATGTTCAATGGCATTCCAAGTGGTGATGTTGGTGTAAGGATACTGTACAGTGGGACTGAATATTATTTTTATTATTCTTGTATGATGAAAAAAAAAAGTGGGACTGTGGTAGCCTAGCGGGTCAGGTACTGGACTCTGGACCAGAAGGTCCAGGGTTCAAATCCCACCTCTGCCAAGCTGCCACTGTTGGGTCCTTGAGCAAGACCCTTAACCCACAGTTGTTTGGATTGTAAGACTGTATCAATTGTAAGTCACTCTGGATAAGGGCGTCTGCTAAATGCTGTAAATGTAAATAAATCATAATCTGCTCTTGTTCTCATCTCGGGCTCGGCCACTCCCGGTCTCGGTTTTGACTAAGGCTCGACTAGTAAAAGTCTTGGTCCTGACTCGCACTTGGCTCCTTGTGGTTTTGACTACATCACTACTGTATCTAGTGAAATCAGTGGTAAATATTTTGATGAAGGTGTACACTTTTTCAAAGTCTGTATTATTTCATGCTCCTAGGCTACCAATACAGACAATGTGGATCCTTCGCAAAGTTCAGGAGAGTGCTGAGAGTCTTCCGATAGAGATCAGCCAGCTGGTGGGGAGAAAATCTATGGAGATCTCAGCCAAGGCAGACCTCTTCAAGAAGATTCACAACAACGTCCTGACGCCTGACAAGATACCCGACTTCTTCCTGCCTCCCAGGCTCTGCAGACGCTCTCTTGTGGCAGCAGAGGGCATTGTTTCCCAATATCTTGGTGAAACCAACACCAGCCAGAAGTGTCTACCAAAACCTGATATGACTTCAGTGATGAGAATGAAAATAATAAAAAGGGTTACCAAGGTCGCTGCGAAAGCAATCGCCGATTCAGTGAAAAGCTACGAGTCTGGGCTGTCTGAGAGTCGAACACAAGGCGTAGGAGGCGTTGTTTCATCGAAGTTCTCCAGTACAAGCTGGAGCGCATGACCACCAGGGCGGTGCCCAAAACTGCCCTCTAGCTCTCCTGAAGGTGGGCAGTTTGGGAGGGGACAACAATTCTTCTGCGACTCCTCCCTCCAGTCTCCCACCTACAGTGAGGACACAAACATGCGACAGGTGCGCTGCCCGTCGTTTCGATCGAAAGAATCTCTGCGTTTCTTTGAGTCTCAAAAAACAGAGATGATAAGGTTAACGCCGAGCCTTAACGAGAGCTAACCATGTGACCTCGACCCTAGCTCCACCACTCCCCAAAATTCCAGCTGGATATGCTGCACTGTCAGGAAAAGACCATAGCGAGCAAGTCCTCCTTCTCTCGCACAGAGGTTGCAATTTCGTCTCTCTGTCTCGTTCCAGCGTGGCTGGAGATCTGAGATCTAGATTACTATCCGAATCCGTGTTTATCGGTTGTAGAAGACCTGCGTGAAGCTTAGCGACCCCGACCTCTTGCACTGTGGCATGACCCTGAGCCTGAGTCCAGGAAAGTGCAGGGCAGAACAGCCGCCACCAGCAGGGAACTGCCGTTTAATCCAGTGCTCAATGAAGATTTATTCTATCACAGAGGCCAGAATGTGGAGAAGATAGAGGGCTGCAGGAATTATCTCTTAGGGTGAAGGTGCGGAGAAAGAAGAGAACAGGTGGGACTGGGAAGGGCCTACGTGTTGGGAGTCAATCATCAAAACCAATTGACTGAAGCTACTCGCTTCATGAGAGAAGCTCAAATGATTGAGAAAACAACATTAAATGATTCCCTGAGAGAGCTTTGTCAAACATGTTCTGTAGGAATAAATGATGGATGGAATCCAGTGTTGATATTGAATTTGCTTTCAGGCATAATGTATTTGTTTTTTCATTATACCTACGGTCTTACCTCAATCAGGGTCACAGAAGGGTCCAGAACCTGAAATACTGTGCAAAAGTCTCAGGTCACCATTAGATTAAGTACACCATTGTTTTACTAATGGGATAATGACCATATTTAATCGTTTCTCAGTGTTTATTATAATTCATCATTCATTCTATCCATTCTATTCATCACATCCGACCCTTGGATTCTCCATAGACCAGTCTGGATACTGATCCACAGACTTTCAGGTGATTTTTTTTTTTTACAGAGTAGATCACCAAGTCTTTCTCCAACCCATCGCAATTGTAATGTGGGAGGAAACCGGAGTAGAAAAAATACGCAGACACGGACCAGGGATCTCTGAGCTGTGAGGCAACAGTGCTAACCACTGCAGTGGTTGCAGTATTAAACAACTCATAGGAAAACAAGAAGCTTCTATAAGCTACAGGGGCAAGTATTTAGTGTGACCTTCCCTTACACTTGAGCAATAGCAGCATCTGGCAGCTTCATTGGGATGCCAAGTTGAGCCTTTTACAGTCCGAAGAAGCTTCATCAGGAATGGTCTTTTGGGAAAGGTACCAGCTAAGAAACCACTTTTTCGTAAGGGGAATAGGGGGAAAAGGCTAAGATATGATAAAGCACACAAGGATTGGAATGTTTCATTGGTTTATCATACATTGCTTTCAGCATCAATGGCTGTTTACGAGAGACACGAGGTTTCATTGATACACAAGGTTATTTCGAAACTAGTCATACATGCTCAGATTGGACCATCTTAGTGTAATCAATTAACATATTGCAATTTGGGATCGAACTGGGGCCACTGGAACTGTGAGTCAACAGCACCAACTACTGTGCTAGCATGGCACAAGAGAAGTATATATATATATATATATAAGGAATAGTTGTCATATTTACTGTATATCTTGTATATATTGTATTATTTTTCAAATCTGAAAAGGTATTCAGACACACAATTACTAATAATTCATATGGTCTACATTTAAGGCTGCACTAACAAATATATATTAGTGTTTTTTATGCCTGTGTATTTATAAGTAACTCTGCACATCTATATTGTGACAAGACAAAAATCTGTGATCTGTGATCTTGATCTAAGCTAACTTGTGAACATAACATTATGGCTGATTTAGGTATCTTTCTCTAATTTGTCTACCACGTATGATAGCATCTGTGTGCATAGCATGACTTTACCGTAGAGGAGTTATGTGTGTTACCAGTTGAATTGTGTATTCGTTTTTGACGACAGTTGTAATATTTTGGCTATTTGATAACTTAAGAATTCGGAACTGCAGAATATATTGTCTTAAAATCACAAAACCTTATGTCTGATCTTCAATATATAGAATATAACACTAGAAATGATTAAATGTGTTTTTTTCAATAAATAAAACCTGTCTTAGCTCTGAATGAGGTGGGCCACGTGAACATCAGAGAGTTGACACAAGAGGGCAAGCTGAGCTACTTAAGACCCGATGATAAGCACAAATCAGTACAGCAGCAGAGTTAGATTTTCGTTAATCACAGATCACTGTAATTAATATATGTAGCACATAAAAATGATCTCTCACTTACACAAACCTGTATGCAGGCCCACATTGTGCGAGAAGTGGCATCCGTTTGGTGGAGGGCAGCACTAAGCAGGAATAAAGACAGTCTTAATTTGTCCAATAAAGGCCTAAGTGAAGGCTCTAATGGACAGATGAATGTGCAGAGGAAGATGCAGAGGACCTTTGTGTTAACTGCTGTCAAATAGGCAATTAGCTCGAAATGAGAGTGTGCACCTTGCAGCACTCATCAGCTGTGTCTGTGAAAGATAAGCACAAGAGAGATGTGCAAACACTCGACTGCACACACGAGTATATCAGTGTTTGGAGCAACGTGTTTGTTGACTTCGTAAATTTGTGTGTTGAGAATAACGGTCGAAATATTCTGTAATTAAAAGCTTTGTGTTTTTCCCAGTGATAATTAGGGGTGGAACGATGCTCTGTACTCACGATTCGATTCGAGTCACAACACTGGGTTAACATTTACATTTACAGCATTTAGCAGACGCCCTTATCCAGAGCAACTTACAATTGATACAGTTTTATAATCCAAGCAATTGTGGGTTAAGGGTCTTGCTCAAGAACCAAACAGTGGCAGCTTGGCAGAGGTGGGATTTGAACCCTGGACCTTGTGATCCATAGGCCAGCACCTTAACCGCTAGGCTACCACTGTCCAACGATTCGATTTGCTCAAGATTATTGATTTTTACATTCATTAAAAAGGCATTCCTTTTTTATTTATTTTTATTTATTAAGTGTAATCAATGCAAAATAATCCACAATTTTCACACAGAAAAACTTTAGTCTCCTGCAAATGAAATAATATTAATAACCAGTAATATAATAACAAAGTGCGATCTTAAATTGAAAATGAGACCCTGTTATCATGCCCAGTTTGTCAAACACCTTTTTGTATCAATTGTAGGTGTGAAAAGCGCTGTACAAATATCTTTAAACATCTCAAATCCCTTCAGTTTCCAAGCACTATGCAAATATCTTTAAACTAGGTAAATCTATTTATACAAATATATTTAAACATCCCATATCCTTTCGGTTTCCATGACCCCATTACACCATAATGAGAAAGATAAGTCGTATATGCTGATTGCGCCCTCTGGTGTTCCAAGAACGTTATTAGATGTGCGCACAGAAAGCGAACATGATATCGACTTTATTACAGCATGGCATTGACAAGATGCACATCGTGACATTGTTGTCACACCCCTAGTCATTATACATTGTATGTGGCACTGGTCTGTTAATAACTATAGATTCTATAGACTATGGACTGTGGTAGCCTAGTGGTTAAGGTACTAGACTTTGGACCAGAATGTCCAGGATTCAAATCCCCTCTCTGCCAAGATGCCAGTGTTGGGTCCTACACTACAAAGACAAGATATTTCATGTTCAAACGGATAAACTTTATGGATTTTTGCAAATATTCACTCATTTTGAATGTGATATCTGCAACACGTTCCAAAAAAGTTGGGACAGGAGCATGTTTACCACTGTGTTACATCACCTTTCCTTTTAAACAACACTCAATAAGCGTTTGGGAACTGAGGACACTAATTGTCGAAGCTTTGTAGGTGGAATTCTTTCCCATTCTTGCTTGATGTATAACTACAGTTGCCTAACAGTCCGGGGTCTCTGTTGTCGTATTTTGTGCTTTATAATGCGCCACACATTTTCAATGGGAGGCAGGTCTGGACTGCAGGCAGGCCAGTCTAGTACCCGCACTCTTTTACTATGAAGCCACGCTGCTGTAACACATGCAGAATGTGGTTTGGCATTGTCTTGCTGAAATAACAGGGACGTCCCTGAAAAAGACGTTGCTTGAATGGCAGCATATGTTGCTCCAAAACCTGTCTGTACCTTTCAGCATTAATGGTGCCTTCACAGATGTGCAGGTTACCCATGCCATGGGCACTAACACACCCCCGTACCATCAGAGATACTGGCTTTTGAATTTTGCGCTGATAACAATCTGGACAGTCCTTTTCCTCTTTGGCCCGGGGAGGACACGACGTCCATGATTTCCAAAAACAATTTGAAATGTGGCCTCGTGGACACTTTTCCACTTTGTGTCAGTCCATCTCAGATGAGCCCGCGGCGCAGAGAAACCGGCGGTGTCTCTGGTTGTTGTTGATATATGGCTTTTGCTTTGCATGGTAGAGTTTTAACTTGCACTTGTAGATGAAGCCACGAACTGTGTTCACTGACAGTGGTTTTCTGAAGTGCTCCTGAGCCCATGTGGTAATATCCGTTACAGAATGATGTCGGTTTTTAATGTAGTGCCGCCTGAGGGATCAAAGGTCACGGGCATTCAGTGTTGGTTTTCGGCCTTGCTGCTTACTTACAGAGATTTTTATTTTTAAGTGCTTTGGAGAAACCCCAGTAAGTGCAAACAATAACCAGCTCAAATCCCAAAACATACAGTATATCTTAAGTTTACTTCTTCATGAAGGAGACTTCGAACTTAAAATGGCTCTTGCCCCAAAGGTACTCACTACGTTCATAATTCATAAGAACTAATCACAAGAAGTAGCCTAAGCTTGAATAATCAGCTATACTAAATTCCATTAATGTGAAAGTTACGCAAGACCTTGTGAAATGCACAGAATGAACTCTATTTCATTAGGATAAAGTGCAGAGAGTGAGACGTTTTGTAACCTCCCTTATTGTCCAGATGACCTTTTTTCATCTTTAGCTAATGCAGGTTGGATGAGGTTTTTATCGGAGCTGGCTCAGCTAACGTTAGAGAGGACAGGCAGGAGACACATTGCCTGTAACAGAGCTTGGCAGCGGGAGGATAGGTCCATGTGCCTCTGCTGAGCTCTACCAGCTGGTGGCTGGAGAGGCAACGGCTGCTGTGCATGAATCACAATGACAGTTAAGTCTTACTCAAGCCCAAAGGAGAGCAGAAATACCTAAAAAGCAATTCATCAATTCCTCAGGTAAGGCCATGTGATGTAAAAGTTAAAGGGACTCACCGGACAAGGGAATCTGTTTCCATTACTCCAACACATAGTTCAGATGCTCCAGTGAAGGCACTATCGATGGTGGACAGGAGTAACCAGCATTAACAACTTCTCTGACCTACCACAGTAGCCCTTCTGTTGGTTTGGACCAGATGGGACAGGCTTAGTTGCCCATGTACATCGATGAGCCTTGTGTCACCAGTTTGAAGATCCCTCATGGACCACTGTCAGGAGGTACATGGAACTGCTGACCAGAAGCACTCCACAAAACACAATTTCTTTTGCTTAATCTTTTTTTCCTCCAAAATACATTTGATGATTGTAACTAAAATGTTGTTGTTGTTTAATCACACCACAGCATTCCAGAATGCCTCTGGTTTACCTAAGTAATTGTGCATACTTTGGATGTGATGGGATTACAACAGGGGACAAAGTTGAGTCGCATTGGGTTAACACAGCAGCAACCCACGTGTCTGCCCAGGGTTCGATGCTCAGCCACTGAAGCTGTTTTGGGACTGTGGGACTGTGGTACTTGGGACTGTGGTAGTCTAGTGGTCTAGTCTAGTGGTTAAGGTACTGGACTATGGACCAGAAAGTCCAGAGCTCACATCCCAAGCTGCCACTGTTGGGTCCTCGAGCAAGGTCCTTAACCTACAATTGCTTGGATTGTAAGAATGTATCAATTGTAAGTTGCTTTGGATAAGAGCGTCTGCTAAATGATATAAATGTAAATGGAAAAGTTAATGGAAAAAGGGGCCATATAAGCCAAGAAATACACAGACCTGGCAACCGTGGGGGGATGCTCATGCGCAGACTGAAAACACCATTTATAATTGGGTAACTGATATATATGCTATGAATAATCCGATTACTGGAGTAAAATACTGCTCTCTTTATGGATTTCTCAATCTGATTTCTAGATCGGAGTATGCTGTATACATGACCACTTGAATAATCAGATAACAGCAGAAATCCGACAATGATCAGATTATTAAATGCATGTAAACGCACTCATTGCTTCCAAGACATACAAGGAAATCCACAGCAGATTGTTTTAAAAGAACTGAGATGCCATGACACAACCTGAAGAGGTCTATTTGTACACAAATATATGAGAAATATCTACTAAATGAGGTTCCACCAGTCAAATACAAGGGTTCATAAACCTTTTCCATCCTGAACCATCCAGCATTCGTCTACTAATATGATTTGAATGAAGATCTGGTCACATTTGCTGAGTATTTAATACAGGAATGCAAGTAGTTGGGTTAATTACAAAGAAGAGTGTCCACTAACTTCTTCATACATCGGTATAAACTAAAAGTGAACTGAACAGTGATTTACAGTTTAGCATGTTCCAGGCCACACAACACTGTTGCAGCCATCAGCACAAGCCTCATTTCAGAAAGCAGGCGAATTAAACAATGAATCTCTCAGTGCAATTATGTGTTTTAAGCAATTAACATAATCTCTGTGTTATAGTATTACCAATCTGTAGCAAATTTACAGCCCGGCTGGTAGAATCTAATGTTGTACTAAGTTGCTGCACTGTTCCTGGTGATCAGGAGCCTTAATGAATTAAGCTGCTCATTATGAAGGAAAGGTCTTTCTGGTCATTAAGAAGAGCGTGTAGAATGTTTCACCTCCGCCCCATTTAAGTCTGACTAATTAAGATTAATATCTCATATCTGATTCATCCAGTCAACACGTGTCAACCTCATCACGACTGTATTTCCATTCCTAATCATTCTCAAATAATTAGTATTGAAAAGATTCCACTTGGATAAAAGAAAGAACAACGTGTCATAATACTTTGTGGTGACAATAATTGCAATACGATCATATATTTGCTTATAAGGAAGAAGAACAGGCTTTATTTGTTCCACATAATGCTTATGTCAAAGCATATTATATCTGTTGTTTTAGCAATGGTAAAATGACCACATCTACTGTACTGTCACTGATAAGACCCAAAAATTTCAATCTTGGATCTGTCACTCCATAATGCTCTTATCCACTGATCTTCATTCCAATCTTTAGCATATTTGAGCTGTTTCCCCCTGTTCCTCTTCCGAAAAGAAGTGAATGGAAAAAGTGGTTTCTTGGCTGCTACCCTTCCAAAAAGACCATTCCTGATCAAGCTTTTTCAGACTGAGGAAGGGTCAACCTTGGTATCCTGATGAAAGCTGCCAGGATGCCGCTTTTGTCAAAAATAAAATAAATACTTGTCACGTAGCCTATAGAGGCCTTTTTTTCCCTTTTTTTAATACTGCATAGAAATATCTGATTTTCTGGTGTTTTCTAAAAACGAGGAATGAGGAAATGATTATAATGGTATTAGCCATTGCTAAATTTTTGCTTTGAGAATGCGGATGGAGAAGTATCAGAGATGGTCAGGAAGAGCTAAACTGCATCTTTGTGGATTTGCGAGAAAGCTTAGTACAGGGTGCCAAGGGAGGAACTGTGGTGGTGTATGAGGAAGTCTCGAGTGGCTGAAAAGTACGTTAGATTAGTGCAGGACATGTATGAGAACAGCGTGACAGCGGTGAGATGTGCTGTAGGAGTGACATATAGCTTCAAGGTAGAGGTGAGACTGCATCAAGGATCGGCCCTGAGTCCCTTCTTATTTGCTCTGGTGATGGACAGACTAACAGATGAGGTCAGACAGAAATCGGCGTGGACTATGATGTTGCAGACGACATTGTGATCTGTAGTGAGAACAGGGAACAGGTAGAAGAGAACTTGGAGAGGTGGAGGTATAATCTGGAAAGGAGAGGAATGAAAGTCAACTGTAGTAAGACAGAATACATGTGTGTAAAAGAAAGGGAGGCAGGTGAAACAGTCAGGCTACAGGGATCAGTGGTTACAAAGGTCCAGGAGTTCAGGTACTTGGGATCAACTGTCAAAGGAAATGGGGAGCGTGAAATGGAGGTAAAGAAGAGAGTACAGGCAGGATGGAGTGGGTGGAGAAGAGTGTCAGGAGTATTATGTGACAAAAGGGTCGCAGCAAAAGTGAAAGGAACGATTTATAAGAGTGTAGTGAGACCAGCCTTGTTGTATGGGTTAGAGACAGTGGCACTGACAAAGAGACAGGAAGCAGAGCTGGACGTGGCTGAACTTAAGATGTTGAGGTTCTCTTTAGGAGTGTCTAGGGTGGACAGGATTAGGAATGAGATCATCAGAGGGACAGCACAGGTTGGAAAATTGGGAGACAAAATTCGAGAGGGAAGACTGAGATGGTTTGGACATGTGCAGATGAGGGATAGTAGATATATTGGTCGGAGGATAGTGGAGATGAAGCTGCCAGGCAAGAGACGGAGAGGAAGACCAAAGAGGAGTTATTTGGTTGTGGTAAATGAAGATATGCAGGGAGTTGGGGTGAGAGTAGAGTACGTGGAGGACAGGGTGAGTTGGAAACGTTTAACTTGCTGTGGTGACCCCTGATAAAGGGAGAAGCCGAAAGAAGAAGAAGATTAGCCATTGCTAAAAACAATGGTATTTCTAATATAATGGTGGGGTACGACTTTTGACATAGTTTGTAGAATGACGATAGATAGATGGATGGATGGATGGATGGATGGATAGATAGTCATTCCCTCAACTACCGATGAACCTTTGTTTATATGGACCCGTTTTCCCCTACCCTCACATTCCCCCACGTCTTTTCCAACCCCTGAGCCACATCTTTGTACTCTATTTTATTTCGCTCCTTCGATCTATAACCCCATCTATATACGACTCATATCCCCCCCATCACTGTACGACGTGTGTATTACATGACGGCTCCGCCTAACCTGGTCATCAGACCTAGTCATGAGATGTTATGTCTACGAGGGAGCATCATCATATCGATCACCGACCCCAAGCAATTCAGGTCTCTTTCCCCCCGATTACTATTTTTTATTCCGACTTTATTTTTCCTACACTCTTTTTCCGGATTTGTTGTTCCCCCCTGTTGCGGTGTACGCTCTTCCACTTCCTCTCAACTTCGCTCCGTTCCCCCATTCTTTCTGCTGTGTTCATATTGATCTGGTCCCCAATCATTAGTTTGGCCTCTCAGGCTGCTAGGATTGCGTGTTTTTAGCACTACCACTGTATATATGGAGGTGTGCAAGGGTGTATGTGTGATGACGGTGCTGCGTGTACGCAGTCGCACATTACCATAAACATAAGGTGTTTTAGTAGTATCATGTAAGTGCGCCGTATTTGCATAATGCGTTAAAAGTGCACACTATCACGGCCACTGTCATGGACTCGGACACTTTTGTTGCGTCTGAAGCAGGATCACAGCTTTCTGCAATGACTTCAAAGCTAGTACAAATTATGATCAGTACTGAGCGCAGACCAAAACGACTTAACCATGGACAGCAGCTTTGAAGTCATGTGAGAGTGCGTCACTTTAACCGCCGCAGTCCTTGTATGCACAAGCGACGAGGGTCATCAAAGCCAGCACTACACGACTGCAGTTGCAAAGCCTTAGATCTACTTATTAACCACACTGACCTATAATGGGGAGGATTAAATGCAATTGATACTGAGCTTCTGTCTTAACGATGACATGGCTATAGTGTTCATTTAGTGTGTGAGCGTGACTACAGCGGCACAGGCATAAGGGTTGATGTATTCGTCAGATGCCTTGCACGTTATGAGAAACTGCCCTGTATCTACTGGGGAATGATATGGCTATGATTCTTGTCAGACATCAACAATGCTGAAGTGTACCACTATGAAGATGGATAACCCACTACTGAACTACAAAGAAGAGACTGTGTTTACAACAGATATTAGATGTAAGTATGGTTGCTATTTCACATGCTTTGCATTACTCTGTTAGACGGACCAAAAATTTGATGCATCATCAGAGATTGGTCTACAGCAGAGGAGCATGAGCGGACTCATCAGACCAGGCAATGATGGCTTTCAGAGTGACCATTGTAGCTCAGCCTTGAAGCCGGTGACCTAGCACACCAGTACAGCTGAAGTATCCAGGCAACTGAAGCCCTACAATCGACGAACCGACGCGTTTGCGGCTCGCTTGTCTGCACCAGCTTCTCGTGTTTCTTTTCTTTCTTTTTACATTTTTCTTCTTCTTTCACCCCTTCACCCTATCCTCTTTTTTTTGTTGCCCACCTATACTAACTCATTTACCACAACACTCCCCATTGTGCCACTATCTTTTTCATCCTTTTTGCCCCTCCCCAGAGTAACTGTTCTCACCACACCCTGGATATTTTTCCTCTTTTTGGACATATTCTATGGTACGGTCACCCGTAACACCCTAGAGATGGGCTGTAGATGAATGAAAATCCAGGAGATCAGCAGTTTCTGAAACTTCAGGTCTGCTACTCAGACCAGCTCGTGTCACGCACCCAACAAACTATGCCATGCCATGTTCAAAGTCATTTAAATCATCTTTCCTCCCCATTATGATGTTTGGTTTGAACTGCAGCTGGTTGTCTTGACCCTTTCTACATGCCTAAATGCATTATGTTACTGCCATGTGATTGGCTGATTAGATATTTGTATTAACAAGCAGTTGAACATGTCAACCAAGGTAACCAAAGTTAATAGCAATTTCTTATTACTACAGATACTACAAAACACCTTATGTTATGGGTAATTGGTGTACAGGCCTGTATAACTTGTCCCATATAACAGTGGGGCAAAAAAGTATTTAGTCAGCCACTGATTGTGCAAGTTCTCCTACTTAGAAAGATGAGAGAGGTCTGTAATTTTCATCATAGCTACACTTCATCTATGAGAGACAATGAGAACATTCCAGGAAAAAATTCCAGGAAATCACATTGTAGGATTTTTAAAGAATTTAATTGTAAATCATGGTTAAAAATAAGTATTTGGTCAATAAATTTGGTTCAACTCGATACTTTGTAACATAACCTTTGTTGGCAATGACAGAGGTCA
This sequence comes from Ancistrus triradiatus, assembly GCA_025084515.1. Classification (NCBI taxonomy): domain Eukaryota; kingdom Metazoa; phylum Chordata; class Actinopteri; order Siluriformes; family Loricariidae; genus Ancistrus; species Ancistrus triradiatus. Next base: position 17,485 of record JAJAGP010004162.1, on the reverse strand, counting down.
AACGTTTCCTGTAAGTCTTCACCAGGTTGGCACACACTGTAGCTGGTATTTTGGCCCATTCCTCCATGCAGATCTCCTCTAAAGCAGTGATGTTTTGGGGCAACACAAACTTTCAACTCCCTCCACAAATTTTCTATGGGGTTGAGGTCTGGAAACTGGTTGGCCACTCCAGGACCTTGAAATCACTCCAGGACCTTTTACGGAGCCACTCCTTCGTTAACGAGGTCAAACAGGTGCCATTAATACAGGGTAAGAGTGGAGGACAGAAGAGCTTCTTAAGAAGGAAGAACAGGTCTGTGAGAGCCGAAATCTTGTTGTTTGTCGGTGACCAACACTATTTTCACCATGATTTACAATTTTAAATTCTTTAAAAAATCCTTACAAGTGATTTCCTGGATTTTTTTTTCTCATTTGTCTCTCCATAATTGAAGTGTCCCTATGATGAAAATACAGACCTCTCCCATCTTTCTAAAGGTAGGAGGAACTGCACAATCAGTGGCTGACTAAATACTTTTTTGCCCCACTCCGAGTTTAACCATTTTGCATGTCATCCTTGCGGAAGATCATTCCGATTTTAGGATATGTGCTGCCGGAAGAAGCACGACTCTGGACAGCTAACCACTTTGCAACCCGCCAATAGGTCTCACAGAAATATGATTGACATAAAGTCACATTTTAATATTAAACAATCGCATTCTTTCTTTTCTCGGTATAACAGCGTTTTGAGCTCTACAGCCGTTTCGCTGCCTTTCTTTTAATTCGTGGCACGTTTTTTAATTCAGGGTTACCAGATCCAGAGAGGATTAAACACCGCTAAAAGTCAATGGAAAAAGAGAGACCAAATACAGCCAGGTGTTAGAAACGCGGACCGGCAACCGTATACCGCAGTGACTGAAAACACCGACTTTAATCGGGTTAACCTGTTTATATGCTAAACTACAAAAAAAAAGGGGGGGCTCACTTTATTGGATTCTAAAACTTATTTCTAGATCGGACTTATGTGTCGCCATGGACATTGAAATAACCATATAAGCAGAATCAGATTATGAGATTAAGTGCATGGAAAACGCACTCATGTCAGGATTTCCAACAGACATGATAAATTTAGCTAATTACTAGGCTACTATGACCTAACTCAAAAGTACCTTAACCCCAGTCCCGAAAATGAAAACCTTTTGTCTCTTTTACATGTTGGGAATAGAAGTCAGGATAGGCTTGAGGTCCGAGATTTCACCAAAAGTTGGAAATTGTTCTGACTCTGTCGTGGGAGTTTCTAACACACTTCACCAGGAAAAAATGTACTGTGAATTTTCATGGTAAAATAAAAATGTGAAGTGGCTGACAGTTTTAATATGAATTCAGGACTTTGACCATGAAGTTCACAGTTCTACTATTAATTTTTGATGGGTAATTTGGCCAACTTCATGGTTTCTACTGTAAAAATTTCACAGTACATTTTTCCGGGTTCCGACATTTACCCTAAACCCACCACCAACTCTGTCTGTGTGACTTTTATTTAAGGGTTCTATGATTAATCAACTTAGTGGACTAAAATCAGCTACCAAATTAGATGGCAACTAATTTAATCGTCGATTAGGCGGTTACATCATCAGGCGTGTTTCTCACTCTAACTAGGAATCTTTTGACGTTACCACTTACTGGAGAGTTAACAAAAGCTCGATGACAGTCTCATGAAGAAAATCCCCAAGTGTGGAAGCATTTCACACTTAACTCTGAAAAAGATGAAGACAATTCTTCTCTGTAAGTTATCTGTCCTAGCTAGCTAGTTAGCTAATGCTAAAAGCTCTCCAACTTTTTGATATGAGCAGTAGCATTCTCTCTCTGGACATGCATGTTCTCTTGAATTCTTAATGGAGTTGGGACGGAGACGCAAGTAACTATTTTTCACAAGGAACCTGTTCACACTAAAAATAGCATCTACAATTTTAAACGTTTCATTGTCTCTTAATGTTGAGGCAACCGTTTTGTTCAAACCCAGCAAACACAGGAAAACTGCTTTCTGTTTGCCTTGACTTCTCCATGAACGTTTTCGCTGGACCTTTGCTGGACAGAGGTTTACCTTTGAAACTTAACGATTCTTAGAGAACACGTTTGCCACAGACATTTGCCCCTGTTTGGCGAATTTGAATGCACCTCACATTTGAGGCTGAAGATACTGATTTGGTTTTGTTACATTTACTTTGCACATTATTGGATTTCAGTTTTGTCAAGGAAAAAAGACTGAGTTTTGTTAGCGATGTAGTTATCTTTTGTATTAGCAGTTTCATTAAAAAAGCAGTTTCGTTTATGAATGAGGTATTCATCCTAATTATAAAGGCTGATAGCTGCATAAGACTTTTGGTAAATGCACGATTCATAATCCAAATAATAGATTATTTGACTTTCAAAATAGTCATTTGTTGCAGCGTAATACCTCAGTGTAATGACACTGATGGACTTCGGATGGAAATCTGGCTGCAAAAAGGTCTTTAAAATGATATAATCCAGAAAGGTATATCTAGTTATGCCCATTTCTCAAATAACAACCTTATATGTGTCACTGGCACACTTTCCAATCCCATAACTGACCCTATGAAGTCATATTAACATTGGCAGTCATATTATTGTGGTTCTACTGGTTACAGGCCATTCGCAAAATACATACTAGTTATCAAAAATGACGTGTGCTGAGTGCTAAATGCTAGTTGAAGTGACACTGTGAAACCTTTACTGTGTACGCACAAAAAGAAAAGGCTTTGTGGTAAAAGACTGAATGTTAACCACACTAGTAATGTGTTCACACTAAAAACAACCAAAAAAGAAAGCTTGTTCTTGATATTAGTAATGCTCTAATTAGAAACTAAGAGTAAATTATGCTAAGCTCTACGAATTGTGTAAGTGCATATATTAAAATAAGAAACAAATTATTAATCATTTGCCTGTATCTATAAGCAGATAAAGTTAATTGAAATATTTAAAATATATTACATTTTTGAGCTTCTGAAATGATGGGGTTTGGCTTCTGCTGATTGGGTTTGCTTTGGGTTTTCCTTCTCGTTCCAAAGATACGAGTTAGGTCAACTGGTCTCTCTAAAGTGTGTGTGTGTGTGTTTGCCCTACTATAGATTGGTTCTTGCCTTGCTCCCTGTGCTGTCAGTTAGACCCCGGGTTCCTCATGATCCTAAAACGTATTAAGCAGGTATGGAGATGAATTAATGGTTATGAACCTTAAATTTTAGGCTCAGTTCTTACATAATGTATAGCAAACAGCCCTTTCAGACGTTTCTGCATAGAAATATGACTAGGACATAGCTCTATCAATAAATGTGTTAAGTTCACATAAAATTTCATTATAACCAAATCCAATTCAACACCAGCTACTCTCTGAGCGAAACCTAATGTTATTAGCCTTTGTGTTGTGATAGACCAAGATAAACAAGTAAACAAGATAAAATCTTGTATATGGTTTTAGCAGTACAATAAATGAATTATAAATAATTTGAATACATGTGACAATTCTATATTATGCTAATATTATTATAAAATCTGTGTACTAACATGCAGTAATCCATTCATTAAGCAAATTGTCTGTATTAAATCTTTGGGCCTATTGCTAATTGGTTTTCTATTATATGTTAATTTAGGTACTTATCAGTTGAGTTTGTATGTTGGGTAATGGGTATAATAATATGCACTGAAATATTGTAGGCTAAAATTAGCAATGCAAATTGCGGATCGTTTCTTATCACAATATGTAATTTGTAATAAAAAGTTTCTGTGTTGAACAAATGTGGCAAGGATGTCAATTCGATGGCACCATTTTGAAAGTTGCAGTATGTAAATAAATGAAAGTTTAAATATTTTCATCTCATGATAAATATAATTCAAGGCTAGCTAACGGCTGTACTTGAAATATCGCTTTCTATTATTAGCTTGTGTTTTGCATGTAGGATGTTACACAATTTTATATTATAGGCTACTCTGTTAGAGCTCATAGTTACATATTACATAATAGAAATTCAAGATTTTTGTTTAATTTCAGTTCCTGCTATGGATCCAAAAGCGTTGCACTTTTTTAGGGTTAGATTATTAAAGCTGAACTTTCCTTTTTTGCTATAGCTGTATAATTATTGACTCCTTTAACAGTTCTGTGACCAGGTACTGAATCACATGTACGTTTGAATGTAATATAATGTCTATTATTTTATGTAGCACAGCTGACCATTATGGGAGACAACATAGGTGAGTGATGTTGAGTAACAGAGTGTCGGAACAAAATATTAATGAAAGCAACAGGTTTTTACTGACCTTAAAAGGAAATAATACAGAAGGATGCTACTAATTAGTATAGCTAGATATTTCAATTTGTGTGAAAATCTGAATTATAGATATGTGACATACCAAAGTTAAAATACATATTTTTTTTAAATCTAAGACAAACTGTGAACATATTACAAATAGATGTTTTATAACCTAACTAAACACTTTTATGCTGCAAACTTTGGATAGTGCATCCATTTTGATTTCGGCAGCACCACATTCATAACAGCAAAAACTCAGTACAATACAACTTAAAGAAATAATTGCACTCGAACAACAGGAAAAAGATCAAAAAGAAGGCCATTCAAATTGAATATTTATTTTAGAAAACGCTTCATTATAAATACTTTAAGAGAATAATATTATCACCGAAAACATTGAACTACTCTTTTTCAGATTCACCGTGATAACTCATATACAGTACTACAAATATTCTGTAGCAATCCCATTATATTAGGCAATTTGATAGCTAATGGTACAACGTTAAGGCTGTTTGTGGGATTCAAGGTTAGTAAAATAGTCCTCGCACGTTAATCGCACATCGCAGCAGTTACCATTTCTGTACATAGAATGCTTTTATCTACATTTCCTATCTTTACAGACGTGATTCACATTTGACTTTGGGATCTTCCTCCTTACACAGTGCATTCCAGGAGAGCGTCTTTACAAAGGCAAGCATGCATGCCAGGCATGCCATGATATGTACAACTAATACAGTCGAGTATGACAGATTTGTAGCATAGAAAAAAGGATATACAGTCAGCAGGAGTGAAGAGAAGATCAAATGATATGCTATCAGGCAATAAACTGGATTAACTCATGAAAAGAAAAGGAATCACAGTAAATAAGGCGCAAGGTTTTGCCTTTTTTTAACCATGATTGTTACCACACATGTAAGTGCCTACCTAAAGATAACCCACATCAGAAGTGCAAGATGCAAACGAAAGAAATACATTCTGTACAGAATAAATACAAACTCAATACAAAGCATTTTGCAGAACCTTAAAAAGCATCCAGTCTCATTACAAGGTCTTCGTCAGCCTCAAATTCTGGTCGATTGCCCGAAATATGCAGCAATACGTACCCCACGACCCTCTGTATGGTTTCAAGACTGCAGAAGAGATGGATGAAGAGCACCGCTCTTGTCCTCCATCAGATCTGTCGTGTCTCTGTCCATCCGAGTGCAGAGCTGAGCCGTCCCAGGTGCCAGACCAGTCAGAGAGGACATGGCACCCAGTGTAGGGGTGGGCTTGATGGGAACGGGTACGGCTGGCATATTATGGCCACCTGCGTGATGGTACAGCCCTTTGACTGCCATCCCGAAAGGAGGGTACTCGGTTGAGACAGGCGTCGACTCGGACAGCACGCCTACGTGCGGCCACACAGAGTTGACCATGCTGGGCACCGAGTAGCCGAGGTGGTGCATGACAGAGGCGATGGGCAGCCCGCCTGCCATGACCCCTTTGTAGTCTCTTCCGATCAGGCTCTCGATAGCAAAGGGGTGCTTAAAGCCTCCGCTCTGCCCACCCCCCAGGGCATAGCTCTGGAAGTGCGACAGTCGGCCCATGGTGCCCAGGTAATCAGTGTGTCCCATTGCCAGCTTTCCTGCATGCTGATGGGCGTGATGCGGATGATGATGCTGGGCGTGCGGGTGGTACGGGTGGAGGACGGGGGCACTCTTGCAGGTGGCGTGCTCCATCCGGAGCACCTTGAAGCGCTTGCGGCGCCTCAGGAAGCTGCCGTTCTCGAACATGTCTCCGCAGTCCGGGTGGAGCGCCCAGAAGCTGCCCTTGCCCGGCTGGTCGGGTCGGCGTGGGATCTTGATGAAGCAGTCGTTGAACGAGAGGTTGTGGCGCAGCGAGTTCTGCCAGCGCTGCGTGTTCTCGCGGTAGTAAGGGAAGCGGTCCATGATGAATTTGTAGATGTCGCTCAGGGGGAGCATCTTCTCCGACGAGTTCTGGATGGCCATGGCGGTCAGAGAGATGTAGGAGTAAGGAGGTTTCTGGTCGCTGTACGAGTTCTTGCCCGGCCGAGGCATGGCTTGGAGTGGGTTCGAGAATTGGCAGAGCTTTTGTGTTTTCGATCAGGGCGAATCAGTCAGTTGCCAGAAGGGTTCCGGTTGGAGAAAAAAAAGGCGTCCATCACTGGGGTGATGCAAAGCATCTTTCTGGCCTGTTCATCAATTTAGCTTTTAAATCTAACTCTAGGGGATGTCTGACTGAATAAATCAGATCAACCCCAACGAACGGTCAAGACTTCAAAGACTTTAAAAAGTTACCTTACATCTTCTCCCCTGAGTCTCACCTGCGTCCTGTCACTTAGTTCTGGAAGTGGCGCGCATCCTCAGCATCCTCAGCATCCTCAGCATCCCGCAAGCCCGACTTATATGCGCTCGCGTCTCCACGACCCTTACCGTATGAACATTAGAGGTTCCGACCCCCTGCGAGTCAGGGGGGAAACAGGGGGAGGAACCGCTTCCTCATGCACTTATAGCAACTTCATCTGTGCCAATCAGAAGCGCGCCGGCAAATCACCAGCCTAATGATGAGAATGCCTTAGGAGAAATCATTATATAATAGACATTTCTAACACTTTGGATAATTAGATAATCGAATAATATACCGAAGTGCCGCAAAGTCCTAAATAATGCTGGAGAAATACAAATAATAGGCTAGTATTTTTAAATACCATAAATATCAATATCCATAGGCTTAATAAATACTTCCCTCACACTGCCCTGTTCTGTCTAAAAATCTGCACAATCGCTGCTTTTAAAACAATAACAAATGTAATCTATAAGCAATATTATGCTGTGGAGACTTCTTAAAACCTCTTAAACCATTTTCCTTTTAAGCACGCATCTCATTTCTCTAACCTAAACTTAAATATAAGGCTATGTGAAAATAAAAGCATTGGTCGTACGCCTATAGCATATTACATTTATTTTTAAGTACTAATAAAAATATTCAGTCGGATAGTCAGTTGATCTTTGACACGTCATACGCAAAAAATCTTTTGTACGTATTAATTATTTTTTCCAATCAAACTGTGGAGGCATTCAGAAAGGAAAGCAGTGATCAAGCCCAGAGATGAACATAATTTTAAATAATGGCTTGCATTAAGAAATAGATCATATAAAATCATATAGTCCCAGTGTAATTACTCAGATCCGGCATTTAATCTCAATTACGGCTACGAAATAATGGAGGTGGCTATAAACTTTTACAGTTGAGTATAACCGTACTATAAAGAGGTCAACCGAAATGAATTAAACTTCGAACAGAATATCAGATCCGAATATGTGATCATTTTCCCTCATCATTTTAAAATGGCACGGATGGAAATAAAACGCACTTCCAAGCGCGCGTCTCTTTATATAGCCTATACACAACCTTCTAACTGTGTTAAGTAGGCCTATTAAATGGGATTTTTTTAGAACAACTGTTATAGTCTGAATAGCCTGGATAATGGAAGTCCTGCGAGCCCCGGTTATCGGTGAACAACGGAAGAAAATAAGCCGGTCGGACAGACAACACCAGCGCGCCTCCTCTGCCGCTGGCTCCCGGCGGGTCGGGGAATACATTACATTAATTAGGCCTGCCGTGATTTACCTTCCAGAGACAGAAGTCCAGCTATAATTAAAAGCGCACCGCTTAGATTGTGTGATGAATATTCAAAGCGCTGTCAATTAACTCCAACAGATCTCTCTCATTACACTCCTGAAGTGTTTCAGTCCTTCAGCAGTTTAAAGGGTCACCGGTGAACAAGTGCCCTAACGAGATTTAACACCTACTGTCCGTTCATTGATTAGAATATCCAGCTTCCGTCCTGAACACAAGTCACTATGCAGGCCCATTATACTACACCGACAAAAGTAGAGTTCCTATTTTTCAGACTGTATCATAAGGGAACCCTAAAGAATACAAGGGAAGGTATATGTTCACTTTCCAGAGGAGGACCATACCTAGAGCACTGTTAGAAATACAGGTAGTGTTCATTTTCAAGTACAAAAAATGTGCACATACCCTCAAAGACACAACAGGGGCTTTAAGGTCCAGTTGTGTGCCTTAAATATTTTCCCAATGAAAAAGTACATATTTGAACCAAAATGTTTTAAAACACATCAGTAAATTAAAAGGGTTGAAGATGAGACAGGGTGTGTGGTGTCACTGCAACATAGAAAATATAATTTCAATTGATTATGGTACAATTATGTTCCCTGACTAAAGATACCCTTGAGAGTGGCCCCCGAGTCACAAGAGAGTGGGGTTATGGTTACATATTTATATGTATTTATATGTATATGAAAAGTACCTTTGCATGTTGTTGTGGGGTATGCCTAAGGGTCAATACTTTGTAAAAAGTACCTTTGCATTGTTGTTGTGGGGATCTGCCCTAAGGGTAAATACTTTGGTACCTTTATGTAATCTTTTCAACCACCCATACATTACTTGAATGTGTTTAAGATCACTACAGTGCAATTAAATGAAAGTACAAGGCTACAGTATAATGGGACAAAAGTTTTGGGACACACCAGCACATTACACCTACAGAGCTTTTTAGGACATCATCCCATTCTAAATCCATAGGCATTAATATGGAGTCGGTTCCCTGCTGCAGCTATTACAGCTACCATGTGTGAGGTCAGACACTGATGTTGGACTAGAGGACCTGGCTCACAATCTCAATTCTAGTTCATCCCAAAGGTGTTTGATGGGGTTGAGATCAGGGCTCTGTGAGGGCCAGTCAAGTTCTTCCACACCAAACTCAACCATGCCTTTATGGACCTTGCTATTTGCACTGGGGCACAGTCACGCTGGACCTGAAAAGGCCTTCCCCAAACTGTCCCCACAAAGATGGAGGCATACGATTGTCCAAAATGTCTTGGTATGCTGAAGCATTAACATTTCCCTTCACTGGAACTAAGGGGCCTAGGTAAAGGCCTGAAAAACAACCCAGAGCATTATCCATCCTCCACCAAACTTTATAGTTGGAACAATGCAGTCAGGCAGGTAACAGTTTCCTGGTGTTCACCAAACCCAGACTCCATCAGACTGGCAGATAAAGAAGTGTGACTTTTCACTCCACAGAACAAGTTTGCACTACTCCAGAGTCCAGAGGCAGTGTGCTCTACACCATTTCATCTGACACTCGGCATTTTGCTTGGTGATGTAAGGCTTGCATGCAGCTGCTTGCTTGGTTAATGCCAGAGGAGCTTTTTTTTTAACTAAACGCTTCCACTTGCAACAATACCACTCATAGATAATTCCCTCCAGAAGCAAAGTGGCATCCTGTTACAGTATCATGCTTGCATTCAGTGAGCTCTTTAGAAAGCTCTTTCCCACATGTTTGTAATTGTATTCACCTGTGGCGATGGGACTGAATGAAACACATGAATTCAATGATTAAGAAGTTTGTCCCAATATTTTTGCCCATACAGTGTATGTACCATTACAATGTGAGTACATGTTGGTACTTTGATTTCGAAGACAGTACGGAATGTTGCTTGTCGCTGGGGTGGAGGGTTGATTTTGATAAGTGTAGTAAATGCAGTTTTGCTTGGTGCTTATGTGTTACCTTCAGGGCCCACATTTTGTATCTTTAGTATGTATTTTTCATAAATATCTAGTCAGACTTTCACACATATTTCAAGGATCACTATAGTGCCAGAAATCTATTCTATGAGGACAAAATGGATACCTTTAAGGTATGGCTACATGTTGGTACTTGAGAGTATGGGATATACCTTTGATTATCACTTTGGGGGTATATTCAGGATTCATATTTTGTCCCATAAATGAAGGCACTACATTTGAATTTCCTGTGAGAAAGCCACATAGAGGTACTAAATACATAACCCTAGGGCAGTAGTTCTCCAACTTTTTCTGCAGTGCCCCCTACTGTGGATAAGAATATTTTCAAGCCCCACCAACACTGCAACATACTTACACAAATTTCTTTTAAACGTTGTCATTTTGCAAAACCTCAAAAGACCCTCAGAAAATTGGCTAGCTAACTCTGCTAAAATCAGTTCTATCTGAGAACATCTTTGCAGCTAAATATATTCCAGGTTGCACTGCATTTTATAGTAATTTGCTGTAAACTCTATAATCACTACATATTTCCCCATTATTTGTAACAGTAATGTAAAAAACTAAATTGCACAGTTAAAATACAGTAAATGAATACAGTATATGTAGTATAATACTCAATTAATCACATAGGAGGATTTATGACACACAAAAGTTAACCTTTGATGATGGCAAGATTTTTTGGAAGGTTTTTTTGTTCCTATTTTGTATATTTAGGTTTGTTTACTACATACGTTCTGTTCACTTACAGAAAATCAACAAAATGTAACTGAACAAAAGTGCCAAATGCTTTTGTGTAAATGAAGAATCCAAGACAGTGACAAGAATTCCCTGAAAAGTCTTAAGAATCTTTCCAAGGAAATTACCACTACTGTGGTAGATTCACTGCCTGACCAAAACAAATGTCACCACCTGGATTTAACTAAGAAAATAGTTAAATAGTTAAAAAAAAGCCTCCCATGGGATAATTACTGCATTATGTTTCAGCTGGCAACAAGTTCTTTAACCCTAACTGATGCAGTGAGTAGCTTCTCACTTATTAAACAACCATGTCCAAAGACACATCCTGTGGTCATGGAAAAGATGTTCTGTTTAAGAAGGGTCAAATTGTGAAAGAGTGGTTCAGGGAGCATGAGCCATCATTATCACACATGGATTGGCCACCACAGAGTCCAGACCTGAACCCCATTGGGAATCTTTGGGATGTGCTGGAGGAGACTTTGTGCAGTTTTCCAAATCTCCCATCATCAATACAAGATCTTGGGGGAAAATTAATGCAACTCTGGACAGAAACAAATGTTGTGACATTGCAGAAGCTTGTGGAAATGATGCCACAGTGAACGCATGCCATAATCAAAGCTAAAGGCGGCCCAACGAAACATAAGCGTGTGTGACCTTTTTTTTGACCAGGCAGTATATTTTGAGTGTGAAACTGCACTATGACATCAATATAGTTTTACTGTGTTTTCTGTGTCATTTGATAGTAATTTCATTAGCATTGGGTAATGTTTGTAATGACCATAAACCAAAATGTGGTATTTCTTGTTAACATAAAAGTTTAAAAGTAATGCACTGTTTAGTTAATAAATGTTTTACACAGACTCCCTTTAAACTAAATCCAGTTCATTAAGTTCATACTCAGACATGGTCCCAGAATCATTACTAGCGCTATGTAGATTAGATTCTTTAGATACTCTAAGTGCATTATTAATAGCTGTGTAGTACGTAAGAAAACAATAATACATATGGTAAAAGACCAGGATGATGTACAAATTGATGTCAAATGAATGAAGTGTAGTGTAAAGGACACTTTTAGCACTAACCAGTCCCATCATGTAGCAAACAGAAGGGGGTTATTGCAAACAGACAGAACCAGCATGAAAACTAATGACTGCCATAACGAGTTCGACTGTGGTGCTACTGCTGTCTCTGTATCAGAACTGTACTCCTTAATAATCTGTACAGCAATAGAAATACAGGTTACAGTATATAGGATAGCCCAGTAGCTAACACTAGATTAAAAACAAATACGACCCTCAAGTACTGGCACAAACTGACTAATATTCTATCTACAACTATTTTTAGTCTAAATGACTCAATCAGAGACATACCTACAAAAAAGTGTTTATAGACCTGAGACAACGCAGATAGATATGTTAGCAAACCAACAACTCTTTGTTGTTATGGTACAAAGTCTGTCTTATATACGTCTAATTCACGTCTGAATGACAGAAATCTTGTACAAGTGAACCCTTGCAACGCCTGTTGACAGAAAAGAGACTCGCAGTCTTGAAAGGCATAAAAATGATAGTTGTATAAAAGTTATAAAGATAAGAATGACTGTATTGTATAGCACAGTACTGAATATTTTCATATTCCATTTCAATTGATGTTATTGCTTAAAATAAAACACTATGTGCAAAGTATCTACGTGATTATGGTAATGTGCTGTTCCACAGAACGTCATGTGGACGTTAAATGGCGCGTACCTGTATTTAAATATTGAGTTGCAAAAGGTTGGGAACCCCCATTCTAGATTATAACCCCAAATCAGAAAATGTTGGGTCGGTATGGTAAAGACAAATAAAAAAAATATATGCAGTATTCCTTACATTTCCTTTGACATTTATTTCATTGCAGACAGTATGAACCCAAGATATTTCACTTCATTTCATTTGTTAATAAACATCCATTCCTGTATTTAGGCCTACCAGACATTCCAAGAAAGGTTAGGGCTAGTAATGAGGTGAAAAAAAAAACTAAATAATAATGTGATTGTGTAACAATGCAAAACAATGCACAATTTCTTGTATAAGTTGGATATATTGTATTAGTGTGATTTTTTTTTGTATAAGGATTGTTAAACAAAATATCTTTAGTCCCCTGCAATTAAAACAAATGACTAGAAACAGAGGCTTGACATTGTAAAAAACATGTTATAGTATTCACCATATATTAAATAACGAAGTGAAACTTTTTTTTTAATTTCTGAAGAATAACAATTTATAGAATTTATAGAATCATGTGAACTTTTCTTGTATTAAAAAGTTCCCTGCAATGGAAAGAAATTAGGAGTTTTAAATAATGCTACTGCAACAAAAAGGGCTATTGTAATAGCAACGGAGATCAGGAAGGCCCCCTGCTGGCTGCAAGCGGTTAGTTGCCTTAAACAAATAAGAGAAAGAAACGCCTCGTCTTGGAAGTCTCAGGAACGATTGAATGGCATTGCAATCATCTCCATTGAGCAGAGGGTCCGTAGGTCATGATATTTGTTTGTCTGTTTTGTGTATTTGTTTCATATAACGTCACATTTGCATCATTGGCGAGTCATGACAGGACCATGGTTACATTCATGCTAGTCACACATATTCATAGTGGACCAATTTAGAACGACCAGCTAACCTAAGGCAGGTCATTGGAATGTGGCAGGACACCGGAGTACCCAGAGCAAACACACAGGGGGAGAACATGCAAGTCACTGCAAGAGTAGATCTGTTATTAAATGATAGAACAATGAAAACTCTCTCTACTAGCTAAAATGGTCTCAACTTTACACTGTTTTTGGGATCCTTGGTCCTGCAGCTGAATGTGTGTCTTTTCCCAGAACAACCGTTTGTGTCATACATGGCCTCTCTAGTTGATTATATATCAGTGACCATGATGCTTTGTTGTAGCCGCGAGAAACCTGATGGGTTACATATATTAATTTCCAAAAACAACCACCGCGGCACCTCAGCGGCTGGGTACTCTCAGTCCCGCATGGTTCTCCAGCAGCACATCTTCATTTTTCACCGCGAGGCCTGGCCGTGTTGTTGCCATTTTTTAGATCAATATTAAACCTGCTTCCCACAAAGCGCAGTGTTAAGTAGACACCACGCTACTGATACGCCTAAGAAATTAATTAGCTGTTTTCTCTCCGTTTTTTTTTTAGCAGCATTCAAGTCCTGGACAAATAACTACTTGTAAAGCGTACCTTCTGGGCATATCGAGCATATGCTTGGAATTATCCTTAATGGACTAATTACATAAATTACTCGTTAATTTTACAGCACATCAATTATAAAAGATATATCAATTAATTTTGCATAAATTAAAGGGCTGAACGTGGCAAAAAAAAGGAAAGTGGGAGATGAGCGAGCAAAGAGGGGGGTCTGCGCTTGGGCCGGGAGGCGAAGTGTGTGCGTCCGTGTGTGTGTGTGTGTGTGTGTGTGTGTAAAAGATGTCGGGGGGAGTTTGTCTGTTTGTTCCAAAGATGCTAATAATTATTTTTGCAGCTCTGGGCGAAAGATTGCAAGTCTCATTTTAGAGTAGGACGTGAAGAGAAGCCACAATCAGAGAGACTATAATAATGGCAGAGACCCCTCGGTAAGTGATCATGAAGCATTTAAATCAATTAGAGAGGTCCTGTTGGGAAGTTCAGAGCCACCCCGTGATTTATCGATAACGATTAACATTATGATTGCTTTATTCCTCCAGAAGGAAAGCCACTGGCTTTCAGTGGTCAGGTTTTGGTTTAAAGATGGCTACAGTATCATACTGTCAAAAGTCCATTTGTCCATTCGTGTGGGACTGTGGTGGCTTAGCGGTTAGGGTACTGGACTAGGAACCAAAGGGTCCAGGGTTCAAATCCCACCTCTGGCTAGTTGCCACTGTTGGGTCCTTGAGCAAGGCCCTTAATTCACAATTGCTTGGATTATAAGACTGTATCAATTGTAAGTCGTTCTGGATAAGGGCATCTGTTAAGTGACATGAATGTCCTATCGTTAGTAATGAAGGCCCATTTATGAGGCATACCCTTGTCTTCATTGATTGCTTACTAAACTATTAAATCTGCAGTTTTCCAACCCGTAAGGGTCTGCACAATTCATTACCTATGATCAAGTATATGGTCTATTCTTAAAAATTAAGGTTAGAAAAAAACCCTTTGAGGAAAGATTAGAGCGATGACATATATAGAGAAGCTAAGAATGTTGCCATACGTGTATTTCAAAAAGCTTAATATTATATCAAAGGGAGGGGTGACACTGGCCACCCTTTGACATCTAATTGATGATGGTGAGTGCCACTGATATGGTCATTCATTCACTTTCTTATCCGCTTAATCCAGTTCAGGAGAGCCGGAGCTTAGCCAGCGGCATAAGGCACAACCCTAGACAGGGAACCAATCCATTGTACGGCACATACAGTCACACACTCACACACTAGAGATAATCAGTTAACCTAAAGCATGTCTCTGGATTGTGGGAGGAAACCGGAGTACCCAGAGTAAACCCACGCAGACTCCACACTGAAAGGACCCAGACTGCTCCACGTGGGATCGAACCCAGAACCATCTCGTTGTGAGGCGACAGTGCTACCCACACCGCCAATTGGTACGTTACTAATAATAATACAGGTACGCGCCATTTAATGTCCGTTCGCTTTATCAACCAAAGGCTTAATAATTATAATTGGGAAATAAAAATCTGTCTTGTATACATCTAATTCACATCCGAATGACAGAAAACTAGTACGAGCAAATCCTCGAGACACCTGCTGACAGAAAAGAGAATTGCAGTTTTGAAAGGTAGAAAGAAACTTGCTATCATTCTACTTTTTTTTTGTTTATAAAGTGTTTTATAAAAGATGCAGAGATAAGAATTATGTATTGTACAGTACTGTACTGTACTAAATGTTTTCATATTGTGTTTTAATTAATAAAAAATACTGCAATAGGTAGCTAGGTAGCTATTATAATATAAGCTATATAGAAAATAAGGCATCATAATGCACCAACAAAACAGTAGATATCATTTTGATCTGCTATTATAAATTAAACTGAATAATTTCTTGTGAAAACAAAGAGGGAACTTACTAACACCAAATTCGTTCCTAAACAGATTTTAATGTCCAATTGAGAACCATAAAATACACCTGACAAGACCCTTAATGCTATGGTTATTGAACACTCATATTAATATATAGATATGCGCTGTTTAACAACCATGCTGCATTTTGTGATGATCGAAATGGTCATTGACATAGTATGGTATTCACAGAGTCTTTTACGCTATGGTAATGTAAATACAATATAATGTGTAATTTCCCCAAAAAACTGCATATATTTGCATATTTAAATGGGTCAGAGAAACCGCTGAAAACACGAGTGGAACGCTACCATCTACACAGCATCCGAAGCCTAAACTGTTATACACATCACTCCATCCCAGTCATCAAGTCCACTGATGAACTATTCAAATACATGCCAATATACAGAAGCACACATTAACAATCACACACACTGTAGAACCAAAATATAAACATGCATGCTGGAATATGATCAATTAAACATACCTCGCTGGCTGCACACAACCAAGAGGGATTGAGTCCATTTCCAGAACAGGCAACGCAGTATCACCTTTTAACCACTTGAGATCTTTAAGTAGGTAAATCTAGTAGAAAGTCACAGCGGTCAAATGACAAGGTGTTCTAGGTATATGTAGTATATCTTGTAGTGTTGAGCAGAGTGTGAGCTTTTCCATTTCACGTCTTTTCTTGTGTCCTAAAAGAATCGGTGCAGAAACACAGACCGTAACGTAGTTCCTACTTATGCACATTGTTAATGCAAAAAAATCAATATTTATAAAAAAATATATTAAATAAAAATCAAAACCATCAAAGTATGACGTAATATTTATGTCAGTAAAGATATATATGCTTAACCTTTTTTATTTGACCAGCTGTTTATTGTTACAATGTCCTGAGTTAAAGACAGATTTTTATTTCCTATTAAAATTTGTCATAAGTGCTAAGACCTCGATTGTTAAAGCCAACTGACGTTGGTCCTTAAAATGTGCTTGTCTGTATAGTGATAATGTTATCATGTCACCCAACCCCAGTGGAAGGCTCTCTGGAAAGGTTATGGTGGACAACTGAGTGTGTTCTAGAGCAGGCTCCATCTCATGTGTGCCCCCTGGTCTGTGTTTAATGCATACAAACACATTCATTCATCTCTACAGTGGTGCTTGAAAGTTGGTGAACCCTTTAGAATTTTCTATATTTCTGCATAAATATGACCTAAAACATCATCGGGTTTTCACACAAGTCTTCAAGTAGATAAAGAGAACCCAGTTAAACAAATGAGACTAAAATAGTATACGTGGTCATTTTTTTTATTGAGAAAAATGACCCAATATTAAATATTGTGGCAAAAGTATGTGAACCTCTAGGATTAGCAGTTAATTTGAAGGCGAAATTAGAGTCAGGTGTTTTCAATCAATGGGATGACAATCAGGTGTGAGTGGGCACCCTGTTTTATTTAAAAAACAGGGATCTATCAAAGTCTGCTCTTCACAACACATGTTTGTGGAAGTGTATCATGGCACGAACAAAGGAGATTTCTGAGGACCTCAGAAAAAGAGTTGTTGATGCTCATCAGGCTGGAAAAGGTTACAAAACCATCTCTAAAGAGTTTGGACACCACCAATCCACAGTCAGACAGATTGTGTACAAATGGAGAAAATTCAAGATCATTGTTACCCTCCCCAGGAGTGGTCGACCAACAAAGATCACTCCAAGAGCAAGGCGTGTAATAG